>VOPJ01012884.1:0-12323 GCA_014673585.1 Semibalanus balanoides
GTCTGTCCTAAGACCCTAAAGTTCTCAGTCTGTCTCCGCCGTCAACCCTTGTTATGGTACAGCACGCCCCCACTCGTCTCCGATGTCTCCGGAGGAGAGGGCTCGGGTCACCTCAGATGGCTCTGAGCTTCGCACGCCCTCCGTCAGCCGTGTCGGAGTTCATTGGCGGCACTCTAACTGGCCCCGTTACGAATGAGCCTCGGGGACCGGTCGATAGCCTGGTGACGGAGGACGCCCTGAGCGACACCGGAGACGGAACGGAGATCCCCGAGGGAGACGGGAGACAGGAGACGCAGGGTCGGGAGTCGGTAGACAAGAGAAAAGAAACAAGAAACAAGAGACAAGAGACGAAAGACAAGACGAGAGACGAGAGGCATGAGACGAGGGACGGAAAAGCGGAGACGGTTCGAAGGAGTGCGGAGTGCGGACTGGGAAATTGAGCTGAGCGTTGAGACGCTAATAGGCAAACTTCCTAAACCTTGTAAGGAGGTTGTTCAAAATGATCATTTGTGCTAAAAGATATATTATTGTATTCAAAAGAAGGCCAAAATTATTATAACGCGTTTCGATTACAAATCAACATCAGGATGTTGATTTGTAATCGAAACGCGTTAGAATAATTTTGGCCTTCTTTTGAATAAAATAATATATATTTTAGCACAAATGATCATTTTGAACAACCTCCTTACAATGAACAAGCTGCTAAACTTTCTCCAACTCTTATCAAACTTCCTAAACCGCCATACTAAGGAACATTAAAAGAGGAGGTATGGCAAGCAAAAAAAAAACAGAAGAAGCAATGTGTTGACCCAACTGTAGCCTGGCAACCTACATGCGACGTGAAGTATTACTCAATACTATAATGTCAGTTTCCCAAAAAATTCTGACCAATACCAATCTGATACCAAACAGGAATTACCAAATCGGTCACACAACTTTTCGGTTACCAGAATTTTGGTAATCGATTGACACCACTACCCAATACCCCATTACCAATTCACCGTAAACTGACAATACGCATTGGCCCCGATGGAGTTATGAACACCGCTGAAGGCCGAGCGAGGAGCGTCAGCGCAGCTGCCGAGGAACATGTCCGACCGAAGGCTCCTTCCATCGATCGGGCCTCCATCGAATGTCGGCATTGGTTAGCCATCGGCCGGATGGTCCATTGTGGTGAGCTTCAATGCCTCCCTCCCACACCACACCGTGTCAGCTGTTCCCTACAGCGTCAGCTGCTGCCGTCACTACGTCACAACGTCAGCTGCTGTCGCCACAACGTCACTACGTCAGCTGCTCCCCACAGCGTCAGCTGCTGCCGTCACTACGCCACAGCAGTCAATGCTGCCGCCAGCAACGTCACTACGTTCAGTTGCCCTCCCCACAGCGTTCAGCTGCTGCCGTCACTACGCCACAGCGTCAGCTGCGCCGCCACAACGTCACTACGTGCAGCTGCTGCCCCACACGTCAGCGGCGCCGTCACTACGTGCACGTACGTCAGGTGCTGCCCGCCACAAACGTCACAACGTCAGCTGTCCCTCCCACACCACACCGTGTCAGCTGCTGCCCAACAACGTCAGCTGCTGCCGTCACTACGTCACAACGTCAGCTGCTGCCGCTACAACGTCACGTCAGCTGCTGCCGCTACAACGTCACTACGTCAGTTGCTGCCGTCACTACGTCACCAAGCCTGCCGTCCAGCACATGCCATGACAGAAAGCCGCAGATGGTGCCCACATTGGTGGTGGAAGAGCGGTCTACACGCACTGTGGAGCGAGAGAACGACAGAGTGAACGTGAAAAGAATGAGGTCTCTCTCTCCTCCTCTCTCTCTAATGTCGTTGAACCCGGAAGTCCGGACATCTGGTCGTCCGGAGCAATTCTAATTCAGTCAGAAAGAAACCCTCGGATTTTTAATCTCTCAACCACCGCAGCGGGACGGCCTGCCAGAACTCCCCGAACAAACCGCCTGTAGACGACCATGTCATCGGAACCCAGCCTGCAGACGACCATCTCATTACCATGCCGAGCTGAGCCGCCTGTGGCCGCCGATATTAGCATCGGTGTAGTATCACCATTCAGTATTAGTACCAGGCGCGTCATCAGCTCGCCTATAAACGTCACTAGTGACGTCAAATGACGTCAGAGAACCGGGCCAATCGCTAGAGCAGCGGTTCGCTGCTGGCGGCGGCCGGTCCAAAGGATACACGAGGAATTCATATATCACTGATTTGGTGGCAATATATGGAAGGTGAGCTTAAGCTCTCTGGAGTGCAGGCGCTACGAAAAGCAAGCTCAGTGTTTGTCGGAAAAGACGAACTACAAAAATAGAATCGGACAGGATGCCTTTCATTATCGAGATGTTAATTGGTGACATCACAAACAGGGAGTAGGTGCGGAAACCAGTGGGAAAAGGCCAGGCGCGGATCCAGGGGGTGCTAGGGCACCCCCTTCCCCCTGAGCCGGGGCGCAGAATTTTGATATCGTGCGCCCCCCCCCCTCCCCTGACCGAAATCCTGGAATCCACGGCGGACAGTGAGAAACAGGTACATGTTAAGGCAATATATCGTTAAAATATAAAAACAAGTGAACTTATAATATTTAACAATACACTTCTATTATGGCTGGTCTATGAAACCTGACAAGTTTTCGCCGAACAAATGATTTTCGGATTTGGCTGTTACAACAAAAAAATTCAAACGTGTCCGTTCATTTGGAGCACGCTTGAGAACGCGTATTTTCACCTCCTTAACCCGCGCACTTGCAGGCGGGGGTTTGATTTCCGCCCCCCCTCAGGTTTTCAGGGAGTAGCGGAAAAATACGACGGCGCGCAGCGCCGCCAAAATGGCGTGCACCTGGTTTGGGCATCAAATTACCCACACTTTGTAAAAGTTTTGACTTGAGGTCATCTCAGGTCAGGTCACAAGTCCATGTCAAGGACCTCACCTTCAAAAATGTTTGCGTTCGTGCCAAAGCCACAGTCTTTTTTCGAAAGCTTTGAAACTTGCAGGATTTCATAAAAAATCAGTACCTACAATCTTATCACGGATTTTTCGATATCGGTGACCAAAGGTCAGGTCCATTGTCCTGACCTCCCCATTATAAGTGAATGGGAAAATAAACAAATGCTTCCCTATTCATAAAAGGGTGGTGATTGATCAGGCTAATTCTTGGCAGGAATTCATGCTATTTAACTGCATTTCTAATTGATCAAGGTGCAATTGCTGGCTCAGTTGTATCTTCTGACAAAGGCATCGGAGGGTCATCTGAGGTCATCAGCAGCAATGATTTGCTAATAAACTTCTTGATAGAAAAGAGATAGAGACGATGTAATTGACACCATGGTTCTTCTAGTTCTGGCCGCGTTTGGCCCCATGTGCAACATGACCTTACCTGGGTCACCAAATGACCTTGACCTTGAGGTCAAATTTTGAAGTTGACTTTCCAGGTCACCGTTATATTATATTTTTCAAAAGCGCATCAAATGAGACAAACACGATGGCGTCAAAATGTTTACCCTATCGTTCTTAGGTGACATTGCTATTCACGAAAACTTTTTGCTAAAAACAGTATGTTTAACCTTCATTACCTTCTAGAAGCCTAAAACTATTTGATCTGAGATGCAGATTTTTAGAGGACATAGATGCGCATTAGCAAACTTTCCATGGCCTATCGATTGTCTCTCTAATCTTATGTCCTAGCTTTCATAGTTTCCGAGATAATCGGGGTTTCGAAAGAGTCCTAAAAAGAGTCCTAAAACCGGAAAATCTGGACCTTTGGTGAACCACTGGTGACTCAATTTGTGACCTTGGATCCAAGAAAATACTGAAGAACTTTCCGATTAGAGCTCTGCCTTAAGAGCATCGTAATGCCGTTTTCCGCTGTCGCTACGTTGCGTAGGGTTTGGAGATCTCACGGGGGGGCGGAAATCAACCCCCCCCTGCAGTTCGTGTTCGGCGCGAACCCCCTGCAATGCGCGGGTTAACCCGCGGCATTAATGTCTCGTCAGCAGCAGATGCCACTCCTTCAGTGATAACAGAATTCACTGCCACCATTTCCACCAAGCAGCACAGCCCATTCCAACAGCCGGAGACTATGTCACGACAGCCGGAGATATGTCACGATGTCCGGAAGCGACACGTGACATTTCCACTCAGCTTTGAGCCTCAGTGCAACCGGTGTCTGTCTCCCCCCCCCAGCCCACTCCCTCCCCCTTCCCAAGGGGGACCACTAATGCAGTCATGAATTATCCATGCGCTATGCAGATCGGATTGCCCGTTTCCGGGTCCCCCAGGACAGACAACCAGGCGGAGTTTCTGGAACGGTCGCTTGGACGGCTGAAGAGGAGGGTGAGCGGGGGGGGCGGTCACAGGGGGTATAACCAGCCTGCTATCCGATCATCACCGACCGGCTGGCTGGCTGGCTGGCGAGGATCAGCGGTATCAGCATGTCAGCGAGTCAGTGGCGAGGATCAGCGGTATCAGCAGGTCAGCGAGTCAGTGGCGAGGATCAGCGGTATCAGCAGGTCAGCGAGTCAGTGGCGAGGATCAGCGGCATCAGCATGTCAGCGAGTCAGTGGTGAGGCTGAGAGTGAGAGAACGGTCCCGAATGCTGGCACCCGCCGAAAGTGAAAACAATGAAGAAAACTAGATGAAATATTGCAGAAAGCTAAGAACTCGTGCTAAACTACGTGACCAAGCTTCTGCAGATCACAAGTCGGAGGATTTTCGGTCGTCTAATACTTCTCCATCTGTATACACACGCACAGTGTAGACCATATGTTCTGTCCAAATCAGCGACACCACCCGATGACGATGCGCCCGGGGAATAAATAATTCGTGAAAACGGATAGTAGCAGTCCTTTCAGTGCACTATTCGAGTACACCCAAGGGCGTCGCCACGGCTTCAGGGTTACTGGGGACATATGTCAAATTAGTAGGGACAAATCCAAGTGCAGGTGCACTTTAACATGAGACCCTATTAGAGATAACGTAAAATTACTAGGAATGTCCTAGTGTCCTAGTGGTGGCGACGCCATTGAGTACATCTCCATTTATCTGGGGGTATGTTTGATATTCCGGTCTGCGAAGCTAGCGTAAAGAAGTATTTTAAAAAAGCTTTGGTTAAGCGCCCGTAATAGTTAAATGCCAACATGCCCTATCGTGGTCTGTCTTGTCGGTTGCCTGCGCACGCAGTGAAATTATAATGAAACTATTTATGTCCTCACTCGGGCGCCTGAATAACGGGGGCGAGGGCTTATAGTAAGTAATGTCCATTGGATTCCACTTGCCGTGCAGCACAGACAAGATAGAACACGAGACAGAGGTGGTGTCGTTATCAAAGTGGAACAGACATATGGTTACACTGTACTACCTTCTTTTGGATACAATGTTTTAACAAAACACTTTCCCCAAGAATACGGATATTCATTTATCTGATTATTTATCATTTTATATATATATATATATATATATATATATATATATATATATATATATAAACAAATATCATGGAGATTATCAATTTTACATATCTGGCCAGCTCTGAAGCTCAATTGGGCAAATTGCTGCCTGGTGCTCGTCCGATCAAACCCTGAAAGGTTTATATGCAGATCAAAATGTGTGAGTGAAGATAATTCGATCAATATGCAATATGCAGATAAGAACGGGTGACGAAAGGTGCGTGCAAATTAGCTTAATGCAAATGAAAATTTGCCGTGAATGTGATAATGGTTGCTATTTTCAGGTTAGAAATTGATGATCAGATGCATATTGTCGTGATATTTGCTGGACCACTAGCGAAGATTGAATAGGGAAGTAACCATGCTAATATCTATCACCGACGCATATTGAGCACAGAAGCAATGGCATAGCCGCTTACTACATACCAACAGCTCAAACAACGGACAAATATCATTGCGCAATCAGATATGGTGAATGTTTGGGTGAGTTCCTGTCAAAAAATGAAATAAATGAAAAAGAACACGACAATTAACCAAACATTTTCTTAGGAGAAATACTTTTCTGGGAAAGTAATGATACTTAACAAAAGGAACCTATTTAGCACTTATAGTTACTCAATTCGGCAAAACAACATACATATTACAGACCCACACTGACACACCGATAAATACTAACTTATACGTCATTATTCACATCATTACGTCATTCTTCAATAAACAAATAATATACAAGGAGATTATGTTGCCATAACAACCTCTCATTCTTGTAATGCAAAGCTAGTGACTGTTAACAGCCAAAGAGAGGTGGTATGTGGCTTTGGGTAGAAGAGGGATTGTGTAGCATTTAAAAGTTGTATTGAATTTTAACCTGCATGCCTAGAGTCGAGCTCGAAAAAAAAACGATTAACAGACAAGAGACAATGACCCTGATTGTCAGCGACCCACTTGCCTAGAATGTCACAGCGCCTGAGATCACAGCTTCCGGTATGCAGTCTGTCTGTCTGTCTGTCTGTCTGTCTGTCTGTCTGTCTGTCTGTCTGTCTGTCTGTCTGTCTGTCGTCTGTCTGTCTGTCTGTCTTCTGTCTGTCTGATACTGTCTGTCTGTTGTTCTGTCTGTCATGTCTGTCTGTCTGTCCGTGTCTTCGTCTGTCTGTCTGTATGTCTGTCTTCTGTCTGTCTGTCTGTCTGTCTGTCTGTCTGTCTGTCTGTCTGTCTGTATGTCTGTCCTGTCTGCTGCTGTCTTCTGTCTGTCTGTCTGTCTGGTTTCTGTCTGTCTGTCTGTCTGTCTGTCTGTCTGTCTGTCTGTCTGTCTGTTGTCCCTGTCTGTTTGTTGTACTGTCTGTCTGTCCTGTCTGTCTGTCTGTCTTGTCCTGTCTTGTGTGTCCTGTCTGTCTGTCTGTCTGTCTGCTGTCTGTCTGTCGGTCTGTCTGTCTGTCTGTCTGTCTGTCTGTCTGTCTGTCTGTCTGTCTGTCTGTCTGTCTGTCTGTCTCCATCAGGAAAGAGCATCAGTCTTCGACGTGCCGGCCATCTGTCTTCATTCCGCAGAGAAATCCCGCGGCAATCGTCTGCCCCCGGTGGGAAGCAGGGCTGACAGGTTATTGGATGAGAAGCCCGCGACGTTCATCCCCAGGGGCTTCAGGAGTCGGACGGCTAGGTCGGGTCACTTCCTGATACGGCGCCGCGTCCGACAAAGTTCTGGTATCATAAGGCTTGACGAACAGCGTTGCATGCAGCTAGTTACGCTTGAGAGCACACATTTGCAGGAATACCAAAAACGAATACCGGATCCACAATTATATGTTATCTACGAAACCCATTAACCGATCTATGATGCTGCTAACTCTGACGACAAAACACAGCAGTGGACTTATATTGGAGTTTGATTTAATACTGGATCTTAAATGAGTTATAGCAACGGAGAACGCACTCCACAGAATTCCGTGATAATAACCCTTACCAGAAAGTCTGCGGACGTTTGAGACCAGAGGACAGAAGCCGGAGTTTTCCAGCCGGGACAGACTTTCAGCCTGTATGTGACTGGTGAGAGGTGAGCTTTGGCTGCTGCCCAGCCTCGGGCAACAAGCTGGCTCACCGTTGGCAACATCGGCGAGATGAGCATACCTCTCGACCCCCCATGGAGTTGATACAGCGCCCGCTATACGGGATCACATTAGATTGAGGGTCTTTCCGGTCTTTAAAGCGTAAAGGGACACTGCCACCTTAACATTAGATTTGAGTTGAGATAGCCATCTTCCGTGCTTGGCATTGGAATTATGTATAGTATAAGTTAAAACAACCACCGAGGTCGATCACCAAAAAATTTGAGTTGTGGTTTCGGACATTTCAACATCCCAGTTCACAGTGTAATTTGAACGGGGACCCTGACGTGACTCGTCCACTCTTTACTAATGTTGATGATCTAAGTCAATTTTTTTACATTTGGCATAACATAAACCGTACAATATGGAGCGTGAAGGTTTTTTATATTCCGAAGATTCTTCAATAATGACGTCATCAGCTCATATTAAAACTTAACTTTTTATGAAATTGAGCACTGTTTATGAGAATAATTCAAATCGTGTCGGCAGCAATACTTCATATTTAGCACCACAAGCAGCGTACATTTGAGAACTTTTGGGAAGGTGGCAGTGTCCCTTTAAGCATGTGCATACACTGAATACATCAATATATTTTGGTATTACAGTCAATCGGTATTACTTTGGAAATCAGTCCAATTGAATGCCCGGACTTGATAAGAGTAAGCCACTTACAGGAATGAGAGAAATAAATCATAATCTAGTTCTATAGGTAAATATTTGGCATGCAAGCACCAATACATACAGCAATAGCAACGAAATATTGGTTTAAGAAAACAACTGAAATCAATTACCAATAAAAAGCATCACAGAGAATAACCGACTGTTCGAAATAGTTTCGTTTATTAGGGCTGAATTCAACTCGATTTATCTTGGGCATCGAGGTGTCTTCGACATTTCCAATTTCGATCGACATAATACTGGCAAAATCCAATCAAGAAAAAAAGGTTATTAACAGGTATCAAGCCTTGAAACTTCAAGGAACACTCCACCCCGGAACCTAACTAAGTTAGAGCATTGGTAAATCACTTTGTTAAATCAAATAAACGATAAGCGCTCAAAGGCGGCGGAACGGGGGGGCACCGGGGCACCGTGCCCCCTTCAATCTACAAGGGGGGCACACATATCAAAGTGCCCCCTTTAATCTGGTATGGCTAAGCCAAGGTATATGATTTTGATCCAGTTATCAAATTATGGAAACACATTTGTGTAATGCCGTGAATATTTACGAGCGTGATAATGCTCGTGGAAAATCGATAAATGTTTTACAAATTGTAGAAAATAGAGTTTTTAAGCAAATTGCAAACAAAAACCTTCAAAGGAAGGAAATATTATTGTCTTCTAAATGGCTATCTCCGATTTGCGAAATTTTGAGTCTTTGACCTCAAAAATGCAAAAAAACTTAGCTTTAAATAAGTTTTTCACGAAATTAAAAAAGGCTATTAAAAATGGAAAAAATGGAGCACTACGTATGAACAACATCCAAACCAAATTCTAAACGATATATTTATTTTGACTGACCTTGGATTCCTAACTTATAAGTAACTCATGACGTTATTTTTAGAAGTTATATGTTTTACCTGTAGTGATTAGATACATTAACGGGAGTATCTCAAGCAGTAGGAACAAACCGCGTCATGGAACACCGAAGAGATGATTTGAACTATCTTGCGAAGAGTTATTAACAAATGGAATATGATAATAGAGAAATAAAAAGTTCAAGAACATTTAACCAATTTAAAACAATATAAACATAGCAGAACTGACAAACCAGAAACAGGTAAAATGAAATATTTAGTTCTTATGAAAAAAGCGGAACATGATATGGGCTGCACAGGGGAGCAGCCAGACCTTTCACAAGGGGGGCACGGCATCTCCAGAGGTCCTCCGGCAAAGATCCTCTCACCAAAAATTGCGCGAAAAAAAATATGGATTTAAACCCCTATATTTAGCAGGGTCCCTAAAAAGTCGCAAACAGGGACATCGACGATAGCATTATAGTGTGAAAGTCGGCCCGATGAAAGGGGCATGTGCCCCCTCTGCCCCAGGCTGCGCTCCTAGGGCTGCAACATAGACTGCGAAGTCTCCCCACCGTGCCCACAAAAATCCTTAATCCTTTTTCCAGATACAGACAATAAAATGAAACCGCTGCATTGTTTACAAAACTGTTCAAGAAGCATGCCTTTGTATTTATATTAACCAATTGCAAGGCTTGATGTGACCTGACCTTGACTTTATATGGTGTCAGGTTGTGAACATAGCTGCTGATATCGAACCATTCGTATAAAATAACCCATAAAACATGTGTCGCATGACTTTCATGGATCTCTTGCAAATAGTGACCTTTGTCCTTTTGTGACCTGATCTCGACATTTGCTTACAAATTTACTTTAGCTGATTATTTTGTATGAAATCGTATCTTAAGTCACCGATATCAGCAATCCGAGATACAAAGGTGTAGTAAGTAGTCAATGATGACCTCACGAAATCCTGCAAGTTTAAAACCGATCGTCCAAAAACTGTGGCTGTGGTACGACCGCAGCGTTTTGGAGGTAGGGTCATTACGTGAACAGAGGCCTCTTGCACCAATAATCTACCCGAATAAAAAAAAAATCCAACCCACCATGTAAAGCTACCCAGCCGGATATTTTATCTTGCACCAAGCGAACAGCCAACTGGTATACCCAGTTGGGGCTGCTTCGCTTGGTGCAAGATAAAATATCCGGCTGGGTAGCTTTACATGGTGGGTTGGATTATATTTATTCGGGTAGATTATTTGGTGCAAGAGGCCTCTGGTCTGGTGACCTGACCTGAGATTAAATGAGTCCAATAATGTAACATGTAGATAGTTAATATTCAAATAGGTACGCAAAAAACAACGGCGCTGCGCGTCGCCGCTTTCTGCTATACTCGAAAAACCTTAGGAGTGGGCGGATTCCCCCCCCCCCTTACAGGGCGCGTGTTAACCTGATAACGATTTAAGTAGGCAGAGGAGGCAGTACCTACCTACACCTAAGGTCAAGTAAACACTCTGATAATCTGGTTAGATTGGGCCAAAAGCTTTATCAATAGTAATTTCTGCCTAAATGGCTTACAGGTGAGAATGATAAAAATGCATTTTAACAGAGAACTTCAAGATCACCCATCCCTGAAGTTGTTAATACATAGCTTCCACGTAATAATCAAAATTGACATATTTAAAACTTTCCGGTTAACAACATCATTTTGACCATTGTGTTCCCAGCTGTTGCGTCTTTCGCCCACTGTGCGCTGCCGCGGCTGCTACAGCTCGAGACCTAGGCTGCCCGCTGCGAGCGAACTGAGCTGCCAAGCTACAACGAGATAGCTTAGCAGAGGCAGCTGCCAAGGTAAACCACCGCAGCCGCCACACGACTCAGAAGTAGGGGGAACAATGACACGGTGCTGATGCTGACCCCCCCCCCCTCCCTTTCAGCAGCACGGGATCCATCGTCAGCTTTCCAGCCCCTACCGGACCCCACGGCCACAGCAGGCAGCAGTGCATGGTCCAGGTGGTGAGAGGAGAGGAGCTGTACATGGGACGAGACAGTAGGCCTGCACGAGACGGGCTACAGCTACAGATAGCTGCAGTTGCTCGTCACTGGACTCTAAACTGGAACGGAACTATGAGAGTGATGAGAGCGGAAGTTTTCGTCGGATTGTATTACCCGGGCGCCGCGGTGTGGGGCCCGATGGTTCCTGCTGGCATGCTAGATGGTAGTGTTGATTGTTGTGAGCTGAAATGTCCCACTGGTTACTTGATGGTAAGCGTCATTTTGTTAACAGTGACTATGATAATGATGCAACACGGAATCAAGTGTGGAACACGGAATCTCCCCAAAACGAATACTTTCATGCAGGCACGTAGCTTTCTGGGGGGGGGCACGTCGGAAAAATATAATTTTGTTCCTCAGCCTATGCTGCTGTGTGCTGACCGTCGGGTAGGGTCGGGTCGTCAGAGAATCCCATTCTATTTTGTGTGAATTTATTTTGCTCAGGGGGACATGGCCCCCGCTGCCCCCTCCCCCCACCTTGGCTACGTCCCTGCCTACATGTGTTTTTCCCCCTGCATGACAGCTTAGACACCATTTGTACGTGACGTAACGATACAAAAGGCAATTCAAAAGGCAATTAACTTGAATGGGTCATGCATTGCATATCACCAAAATAAAGCACTTCTAAGCTTACTTCAGGCCCATAACAATAGTTCCCAAAGTTCTATCCCATCCTGAGAAAGCGAAGTAGGTACGTTTTTCGTTGGAAGATAATGGGCATGCTCCCTTAATTAGCGCAGAATGTCTGTTCGTTCGGAAACTAATGAGCAAAGTACACAAATTATCGACGTTTCTCTCCATTAAAGAGACTAATGAGGACGTGTTTTGTGCTAATTACAGAGGCTTAGGTGCTTTTCGAAATACCACATATGTTATTACTTATTCCGTCAGAGTTCATTGAAACAAGACAGTCTTTGGCACTTGGTCTATAAATATGAAGGCAAATACTGAGCGTTGCAAAACTATATTGCTCCATGCGTGTGATAACTTGTTGCGTTACAGCTAAGCGTAAAGGCGCCAATTTCGAAATGTTGGTTATAACTTATAGCATAATATCTTACAATGCCTGAGAACATCGGTTGCGTGAAGTCAATACAACACAATAATTTGTTAAAAATATATTTTTGTTGATAAGATATATATATATATATATATATATATATATATATATATATATATATATATATATATATATATA
>VOPJ01012885.1:9648-149360 GCA_014673585.1 Semibalanus balanoides
ATATATTGGCGAATAAAGGGATTTACCTACATATGGTAGCCCGAATCTAGGCTGGGCCGAACCTGGGCTGAATGTGGGCTAACTTCCGCTACATTTGTTTTGAAACAGCTGCGCCAATTCGATAGCAAACAGTCCAAGCAATATGGAAGCGGCCATCTTGAATATATAGTGCTGTGCACAATCGAGACAAATGTTTTTGGAGTCGGAAAAAATAGAAAATGCTTTGCCGAAACACTGCTTTAGGGCAAGTTTGAGCAAGAGCATACATGATAATTAATTCCCAGCATTCATTTAAGCTGCTTTTTAGAAATCCTCCCAAGGTGGCACTATCCCTTTAATGGGCGATTTTGTATTGTACTTTTTTTAGTTTAAAATTATCTTAATTTACAAGCAATGCATTCACAATAGGTACATACATACTACATTGTATTATGTATGTACCTATTGTGAATGCATTGCTTGTAAATTAAGATAATTTTAAACTAAAAAAAGTACAATACTACATATGTCACACTTTCCTTGCACATATCAGGGGCGTTCATGAAAAAGGCATTGACTATTATAGCTTGACACAAAATGTTTGCTGATATATAGTCGCTGATATGGGGCGGTCATTCGATCCTCTATAGCTGCTGTCTGCTGACTACCTGTTGTCGATCACCTGCCGTCCCCAGGCGTGTGACCCGGCCCACCCCGAGTACGAGCGCCTGGCGCCACTCTGCGCCCGGGAGGGTGTGGACAACAACAGCACCATCTACCGGTGGATGGTGGCGTCACGGGCGCCGACAGGTCAGCCGCCCCGCACCCTCCGACAGCTCAGCTCAGCAGTCTTCTTCGCCAGGTGAGACTTGAGAAAGGAGCCGTATATGACCACACCGTACACTGTATAGAGCCCTACTCCAGCAGTCGGCATTTTTGATGGTATTTACCTCTTTTTCAGTAATATTGATGAGCGCTATGCCACAATCACCTATCTCTAAGTTACATTTTTTTCATCTTCCTGTGCAAAATTATACCTGTTCTCATGGCTCACTCACTCTGTGCGTCCTCTTCTACCCACCAGCACCACGGAGCGGAGCCTGGACGCCGTGTATGTGCCTGTCGGCGGCCGGGTGCAGTGTGCGGCGCGCGCGGCAGACGCGGCCGGCCGGCCCGGCGCCGAGCTGCTGTCCCGGCCGGCCGCCGTCGACGCCTCCCGGGGACTGTGCGAGCCGCGACAGGCCGGCACCATCGGCGCTGAGCCCTTCACCGCCAAACTCAAGTACACCGGTGAGTCAAGGCTCGGCGCTGCCGCTGCCTGTGGCGCGGTTGCACGGATGGTGTTGGTTGGAGGATATGCTTGGTGGAGGCGTCGTAAGAGTTTTTAGCAGCAGACTTGTGGTACGTTACTTTCATGGAACATAAAGTTGTACTCACTGCTTAGTGCATGTGTCGGCTACTATAGAATGTTGTACCGGAAACGTATAACGTCAATTCAGGTCATATGTATGTACAGCTGAGTCTTGTGTTGCTGTGTTTCAGGAGCTGATGACCCGACCCACCCTCACCAGGTGCGTGTCACCGTGCTCATCCCACACGTGGACGGTCTGCTACCCACCCTTTCCACCCGGCCGCTCAACAACTTCGACCTCACGCTGAGCAGCCGCGCCGCCCGTCTCGGCAACCACCGCTGCTCCAACCTGCTGGACGCCGGCGAGGTCCGCACCGCCGCCGGATTCGTCACGAACGCCACCGGCGCGCCGGCAGACGATCACGCCGCGCCGGCAGACGAGCACGCCGCGGTGCGTGTGGCGGCGCACCAGTTCGACCCGTCTCTGCGCGCGGCGCGCACGCTGCGCTTCTACCGGTCGCTCGACTGGCAGGGCTGCGTGTGGCGGTTCGAGGCCGAGTACTCGATGTCGGAGCTGGTGTCGGTGTGCGGCGCCAGGATCGCCGCCGCGCCCGCCGCCGACGGTCTGGTCCAGTCGCTGGTGGCGCTCACAGTGCCGCTCTACGTCAGCTATGTGTTCCTGGCGCCCGACGCGCCCGACGGGTGGCAGCACAGCGATATGGCCACACAGCTCAGGTGAGAGGATATGGCAGCACAGCTCAGGTGAGGGCATAGGACAGCATCAAGCGAAATACTGCCGAAATGACTCAGGCAAGAGGATATGGCAACGACTGCAATGGCTCTAGCGATTGAGTAGAAAAGATGAACCTAGGCACCGAGCGACAAAGTCACAGCGGGTATGATGGCTCACATAAACTGAGCAACATGTACGCAGCTCAGGTTGAGTTGGATGATTATTGTTAGCGCAAAATGGGCAAGAAGCAACTAGCTTAGGGATGAACAGTATACTCGATGTTGCTAAAAAACTAGCAACATAAGGGGTGCGAAGGATCGAGAGAATAGGAGCAGCAACAGCGACATTGGTTCGTATACGTATGCCTCTCAGGTGTTGAGGGATTAAGTTGTTAGAACTGGCTGATATGGCCACTTACAGCTCATAGTAGTGGTTAATATGTGCGAGAGCGTTCAGCTCAGCGTGATAGGGTTATATTATTGGGAGCGAACACAGCACGATTAACCATGGCTAAAACTTCCTATAAAAACATTGTTTTTTCATTACTGCACAGGCTCAGGCGGTGATGGGATATTATTCTCGGCTAGGAATGTAAATAGTCGCAGTTCAGATAGGGATATGGCCGCAAAACTTAAAGGATCAGATGTGCAGGAGGGTATAAGCTGGAGCACAGCTCAGGTAGAGGGAATATGGCAGCACCAGCGCAATTTTGAGACACCAGCTCAGGTAGGGATCTCGGCAAGCACATGGCGAGATTATGTGACTAGAAGAGCTAGCAGGTGAGGGATATTGGCAGCACAGCGGCATTGAGCCAAACCTCAGCTCAGGTTGAGTGGATATTTGGCGCCACTATGCGATTTGGCTCACATCGCTTCTAGTGTGAGGGTTGGGGTGGCGAGCAAAACAAAGCGAACGACTTATTGGGCGACAATATTCGAGCGTCAAGTGAGGCGGATAATGGCAGCAGCAAGAATCTATTGGGCAACACAGCTCAGTGAGGGATTTATAAGGCAAAGCTAATGCAGCGTTACATGGCGACTCATGCATGGTGAGGGGATATGGAGCTCAGGAAATGGCCACATCCAGCTCAGTTGAGGGATACTTGGCAGCAACAGCGACATGGCCAACAGCTCAAGGTGAGGGATGATGGCAGCACACTGCAGGTATGGGATATGGCAGCACATGGACCATGGCCAAACAGCCAGGTGAGGATATGGCTATGCACAGCTCAGTGTGGGGAGTATGGCAGCACATAGGCTCAGGTAGGTATGGCAGCACAGCACTATGGCACACAGCTCAGGTGAGGGCTATGGAGCACAGCGACATGGTCTGAACATCATTGAGGGATGATGCAGCACAGCGAATGGCCCCACAGCTCAGGTGAGGGGGAAGTTGGCAGCACGCGACATGGCAGACGCTCAGGTGAGGGATAGGCACAGCTCGTGAGGGATATGCGCACGCGACATGGACACAGCCAGGTGAGGGAATGGCAGGACAGGAATGGCCGACACAGCTCAGTGAGGGATTGGCAGCCATAGCGCATGGCCACACAGCTCAGGTGAGGGATATGGCAAACGCTCATTTGTGAGGGTATGGCAGCACAGCGATATGGCACACATGCTCAGTGAGAGGATATGGCAGCAAATGCGACATGTGCCCACACACTGATCAGGTGAGGGGATATGGAAGCACAGTGACATTGGCCAACACTCAGGTGAGGGATATGCAGCACAGCGACATGCCACACTAGCTCTAGGTGAGGGGATAATGGCAGCACAGCGAATGGCCACACAGCTCAGGTGCGGGATGGCAGACGCGACATGGAACAGCTCAGGTGAAGGGATATGGCAGCAAGCTCAGGTGAGGGATAATGGAGCACAGCGACATGGCCACACAGCTCAGGTGAGGGATATGGCAGCACAGCTCAGGTGAGCGACATGGCCACACTGCTCAGGTGAGCCGTGAGGGATATGGCAGCACAGCGACATGGCCACACAGCTCCAGGTGGAAGGGAATATGGCACAGCTCAGGTGAGGGATATGGCCACACAGCTCAGGTGAGGGATATGGCAGCACAGCGATGAGAGGATATGGCAGCACAGCGTTATGGCGACACAGCTCAGGTGAGGGATATGGCAGCACAGCGATATGGCGACATGGCCACACAGCTCAGGTGAGCGAATAGGCACATAAGTGAACTTATAACAGCGTATCGATTCTGTATCCTACACCCTTAGGGAATTTAGTATTCCGCGGGTCATTCTACGGAATAAGGAGCTGCAACTGCGCAGTGTTTTCCACTCTTGCAGCTTCCAATGTACCACTCTTCCGATTCTCCCTGTGTTTGCTGTGCCGCGTAGTATGCTCTTAGAGCGAAACCAAACATGATTGTTCCGGAAACCCCTGGCTCAGGAAGGCCATCGGCGTTTCTCCGTGGCCCCCGCCTCCCCCGATATCACTGCACTGCCCCCTGTCCTCTCGGCAGACTGACGTTCGCGTACGACACCTCTGTGCTGTGGTCGGAGGGATCGGACCCCCCCCCCGGTCTCACCACACTGTCCTCTCTCTCTCGGCAGACTGACGTTCGCGTACGACACCTCTGTTTTATGGTCGGAGGGGATCGGCCCCCCGGCCCTGGTCTCACCACACTGTCCTGCAGGCGGCCAGCTCCACCCGACTGGCATGAGACTCCGACAGGACGGCCGCCTGGCGGTCAGCTTCCGAACTGAGGCTGCCTTCAGGGGCATGTTCGTACTCTCACACGACATGCTCAGGTGAGAAAGTATAGAGGAATAGATGTCAGGCGGTCTGAGCTTCTGAATCGCTCTGTCAAAGCCAAGCGCAAGTTCCATGAGTCTCTGCGACGTTCTGCCCGACGCAAGCGGACGTGGGCTGATCGTTGCATAGGGGCGTATGAGCTGTTCGCTTGCGCTTTTGAAGAGCGAAGGCCTAGTCTGGGTCGGACTGGTGGGGTGGGGCGGTAGAGGCCGGGGTCAGGATGAGACGTTGCAGACCCCACTCAAAGTACCTCTCAGAGTGAATCGCGTTGAAGTTTGTGCTCTGTGGGATGCATGGTGATTATATGCAGAGTTGGCGACCAGCATGGTTCAACATATGCATCTTTCGTCCAAAGCTAAGGTTTTGGCCGTATTTGTGCGTCAGGAAATGTCCTGCTGCGTTTGCTACCTCTGCAAGTGGCTCTATAAGTAGTTACATCGGCGTTTGCATCGGCTGGCGTGCTTTACGGGCGGCCTCTGTGCGCTTGCCGCCGCAGCGGGGTCAGTCCAGGTGACCAGTAATCGACACCCGGAGATTGGACTACACACTGGCGTCTCCACCCATCGGATGCCCACGTTGAGCAGCCACCAGCAGTGGGGTTCGGTCTCCGACTTCGCCGGAGTCTCTTTCCGTCTTCGCGGGAGTGTCGAGGGAAGCTGGGATCACCGAGTGCGTTGCGCGTGGTGGTGCGAGTTCTCCTGTGCCGTACACGTGACATATCGCTTGTCGGAAAGTGTTACTGAGCGTGGATCGTCGTAACTGCGTGCCGTTATATGCCACTAGCGATATATACATATATTCGGGCGTCTGGTCCACAGGCTCGGGATCACTCTGGTAACTTCACAGTGCGTCTGGTGCCCTATCTGTTCCACAGGCTCGGGACTACTCTGGTACTTCAATGCGTCTGGTCCCCTGTCCGTTCCACAGGCTCGGATATCTGGTAACTTCACAGTGCGTCTGGTGCCCTGTCTGGCCGAGGAGGCTGTCCTCTTCTCCGAGCCGCCCCGCTGTAATCCGGCGCCGCCCACAGAGTTCGATCTGCTCGTCAGGTGAGCAGCGTGTCCGACGTTGTAGAGGAGAGCTGATGGTATATAAAGGCCTACTGGGAGACGAAGGACGGATATATATGCTTCTTATCTCTCAGAGTTTGAGTACTGAGATTGACCTGGATAGCAATAATCGCAGTATTTAGGTGGTTTTGGGCTATCCGCTACTGCCAGACACTGACAGCTTTGTCGCTGTGTGGCTTCTCGCGCAGCAGCTGTTCCTCAGCTGTCCCGGTGCGGTATGACTGACTGAGACACCCCGTGTGACTGCTCTGTGTCGCTGTTCCTCAGCTGTCCCGGTGCTGTATGACTGACTGAGAAACCCCGTGTGACAGCTCCGTGTCGCCTGTTCAATCAGGCTGTCCCGGGTGCTGTAGTGACTTGACGTGAGACACCCGGCGTGTGACTGCATCTGTGTCGCTGTATTCTCAGCTGTCCCGGTGCTGTAATGACTGACTAGACACCCTGTGTGAGCCTGCTCTGTGTCGGCTGGTTCCTCAAGGGGCTAGTGCGGTATGGATGGACTGGAGACAGAACAGCCGTGTGGACGTGCCCTGCTCGCTCGCTGCGCTGTTGCCTGACACCAGGCCTGATCGGCGGTTTGAAGTGACTAGAGCGTGGAGGAGCCCCTCGCCGGTGTGACTGCTCGGATCCGGAGAAGAGATAGGTACTCAACAAGGGCGACTGTGTTTGCGGTATCGAGCTGACTGGAGCACCGCCCGTGTGACTGCGCTGTGTCGGCGCAGGTGTCAGCAGGTCAGTGACCCCAGTGCCGGCCCGAGTTCTCAGGCTGAACACGCCAGTTCCACGTGCCTGGAAGAGAGCCGGTGAGGAGTAGAGACAACGGGCCGAACATGGAGCAGTGATGCGCCGCGCTGTGTATGGTGCAGGGCGGATCCAAGATCGGCGTCGTTCTGCGCACCCGAGATGGGTGCTGCCTGCCAGCCCGCCGGCACGGTAAGAGTCCGCCTCCTGCAAACGGATGACGCCCTCTGCACTGCTAGAGTGGGCAGCGTTCCCGAAGCGGCTGACGGCGGCTCTGGCCGTCTGCCGCCAGCAGTGCAGTGGAGTCTTGATGGTGTGCACGAGAACGTGAGTTGATGGAGGAGAACTCCTTCTGGGACAGACATGCGTGAGCGGACTCGAAAGGCGTATTTGGTATTGGCATGCCCAGAAGCTTGTTAATTTTGGTCCCCACAGTCTAGATCAAGATATTGAGTGTCAATTAGTATGACAATGTAAGTCAGCTGGAAATATCATGGATGAATGTTCAGCGAGTAGGATATTCGATGCCATGTCATCTCAAAGCAGTTAATCAGAGACGAATGGGTGATGCTTGGGTCCTAACGTTTCGAGCGGATTACTTCCTCTCTATCCCGCTGGAGCTGCAAGCCGTCTCTGAGGACTTAAACACGTCAACCGTGTTCCGGGTGGCTCAATCAGCGGTCGATTTCGCCCAGCCGATTGTCGGCGGCCTGTGTGACGACGTGGGTCGCTGTCCAGTCGCGTCGTCTGTTCATCATCCGTCCCGATCGCAGCTGACCCGCCGCCCGCCGGCTGCTGCCTGTCTCTGCAGGGGACCGCGTGCTGGGCCGCATCATGGTGGACCCGATTCAGTACCTGGGCGGCTCCTTCCATCTCTCCATCGACAAGTGTTTCCTCTGCGTCGGCGCTGATGGCTACGTGCCAAAGTTCAGTCCGGCGACGGCCGAGTACGGCTGTGTGGTGTATTCTGACAGCCTGCTGCATCACTTCAAAATACTGGTGAGCGGCGCCATCGGCTTATGTGCGGCTGGTTCAGGTTCACAACCTGGCTGTCAGTGGGCTGTGCTGTGTGCTGCTTAGCAGTTATATGTTGATACTGGTATATACTATTTAGGCATATGTTTGGCAAATTAGTGGTATCGATCTTTTCCATTTTTTATATTTAATACTCTTGAATTGAAGTAGTTGATGTTTTGTTTAGTGAATTTGGCCCAAATAAGATTGTATCATTTTTTGTTAAAAGAAAATAATATTTGTAAAAAAGTGAAATTAGTCCGAAGTCGTAAGATCGCTATGCACTCAGCGTACAGGTTTTATATATTTTGTAATCCGGAGCCCAGATATTCACCGGCCGGTTAGCTCAGTTGGTTAGAGCGTCGTGCTAATAACGCGAATGTCATGGGTTCGACCCCCATACTGGCCAAACTTTTCGCTTTACAATATATTTATTTCATGCCTGTTTTTCAGGATCGGGATGACCCAAGTTCCGTCATAGCAACATTCAAGTCCGTTCCATTCGACTCGCGCTTCATAACGAATGACGCCGAGGCAGCAAGCTTACGCAATCACACGAACTCAGACGGCTTTTCGTTTGACTCGTCACCACTTTTCCAAGTGAGCTTCACTGACTAAAACGGTGTATTGAGAGCAATTTTCTGTCGTCTATATTGTTAGATAATAAACATACAGCCTAATGGCGAATTCAGATCGATGAGGGATAACTGGTAGCCCTATTGATTACTAAAATATACAAAATATATGACGTAGGCCCTAGGGCCTAGGCTTTGATTATCTCAAAGTTGCCTCTACGAATCGTTCAAAGGTGTTCGTGGCGTAAAGAGTTTGTGATGTTTGTGAGATGGTCAGTCGCCGTCGCATCCTGACCTCTATGGTGCAGTCATCTGATTGACTCACCCCTTGCTGTGTTTCACAGGTAGCACAGGGTCGTCACTGGTTTATCCATTGCATCTACGAAATCAAGTCGAAAGAGAGCAGTCGTCGGCAGAGGCGGCACGTGCTGACCTCTGTGGAGAATGTAAGTACTAAAGCTTCTGTAAATGACCGCCGTGTGGCGCGCAGTGTGCCAGTAGACGGAATCGGTCACGACGGTCGCGGCACCAACATGCACGTGCTGTCGCTGGACTATAGCGCAGTGGTGGCGGCCGGCGGCAGCGGAGGCGGTCCGGACAGCGGCGACCTGCTGCTGATCCTGGGCGGCCTCATGCTCAGCGTCGTCTCCTCACTCCTGCTCGGTCTGCTCGTGAGGCGCCGCTGGCTCACCAAACCTCGCCGCGACGCGCCCGCTGCACCACGTAGCGGCCACGAGCGAACCTACACCTCTGTCCCCGACCGAGAGATGTCACCACTGGCGGGCTACGGCGCCAAGCTGCCGGTCGGCGACGACTACGCCAGCGAGTACGAGCCTCTCTCGCCGACCACCAGCTGTGTGACGATCTCGGCGCGTTCTCAGGCGTCGTCTGTGGGCGGCCGACCGGCGCTGTGGAGCTCAGCTACCGGGCTGCGCTGGGGTGATACTCTGGAGCGGCCCTATGGTGGCGGCGGCGGGCTGCGGCCCGGCCGGCTGGTGGTGCGCGCGGCGGCCGGCGGCGGCGCGCCTCTCGTCCTCCGGGAGTATCTGTATGACGAGGAGAGCTCGGAGGTGTGAACTGGCCGACCCGGGGCGGGGAGCACGGACCCCTGTCCACTGGACTGGAGAGCACGAGCCTCTGTCCGCCGGACCGGAGCAGTGGGGTGCGGCAGGACAGTGCAGGTCAGCAGTGGTGCGATGGACCGGGTATGGGCAGCTGCTCTGATGAGGTCACGGCAGGGGGGACAGTGCAGGTCAGCAGTGGTGCGATGGACCGGGTATGGGCAGCTGCTCTGATAAGGTCACGGCAGGAGTCGAAGGCATGTCTCTCCGGACGGTAACTCGACACGCCGCCAACTCAGCTACAGACCGAGTGAAATGCTGTGCGTTGAGCCTGGAGTCCGCCGTGCTATTTTTGTGGTTAGACAATGTCATCCGGGCGCTGTGTTTGACGACTGGTAACACTTAGAAGCAACAATGATCCACATTATCTGTTCCTGGTTCTCAACTGGCTCTTACGCTTCGAGATGAGTAAAAATTAAGCATAGGATCTTTATTCGCGTCTTATCGATTATATGCAGAATTGGCTTGGTAGCGACCGATGGATCTCCGTGTTTTTTTACTGATCAAATGCGTGTCGTGGTCTTAAGAATGTGCCTTATGTTTGTTATACTTATGGGATCGTTTGTTTTCTTCGTTTTGCTAAGCTTGTGTCGTCGTTATTCTGCCGCTATAGTTGACCGGCTGTCTGGGCATTGTTATGGGGGTGGACGAGTTTTTATCGATGTTTTTCGGCAGAATATTCTGCCTGAATACATGGTTGTCGTTTGTATCCACTTGTGATGTCTGTCTTAGAGGTGCAGAAAATCCTAGATATTTGGTCGGTCACAGCCTAGCCTTGATCACGGAATGGGCTGGCAAGTCACAGCTTTAGTATCAGCGCTGCAACGCTAACCCTATGACGCTGGCCTGGCCAGTCACAGCTTCAGTCACGCCGTGACCAGTTCTGGTCCCAGCGCTGGGTCGCTGGGACCAGAATTTTGTAACTCTACTGTCTGTCTATGAGTTCCCGTCTCCTCTAGCCGCGCGGCCCCCAACTGGCGCGTGAGCAGGCCTTGTGGCGCCCTCTACATTAGTACATAGGTGGCGCTGCAGTCGAGGTCCCGGCAGTGGCCACGTCGGCCAGGACTGCCGGCTCGGTGGGAGCTGACCAGCTGCCGGCTGCTATCGGTGTCGAACGCGCCTCCCGTCTACAAACACCGCAGCTTCAGCTGATGATTGCATTCACGAAATGGCGATATGAATGCTGAACATTATAATTACAAGGCGAATTCCAGTTACCAAAAATAGTTTTAAAACTGGAGGCCCTAAGGATACCTTCCTTTGCTACATAGATGCTGTACTCGCACGCCATTTTATCTGAATTTGAAGTCAACATTTTAAATTGATAGATATTTTAGCTTACCGTGGTTGCCTTCGGATATTATTGTTGTAGTTAACGCAATACTGTAACATTTTTAATTACATCTTAGAATCCTCCATTTGGCTTCCGGTTTTCGCAATCCGAATTACGCGTCACCTTATCAGCTCTTGTGGTGTTGCGTGAAGTTCAGTCGTGCAGGCTGGCATTCTCCATGTGAGGCGCTGATGCGTCCCGTTGGTCGTCTAACCCTATACGGTCCCATAGAGACCGTCGGGATCAAAACTCTTATAGGTTATAAACAGATTTATTCACATGTCTTATCCAGTGCGATGAAGCAGAGACAGTGCGATGACAGGTTGAAGAGGGCCCGAATTACATATTGGTACGGATCCCACTAAATTACCGGACACTGGCCGTGCCAGCGACACCGCTGGATGCTGCACCGGCTCTTTTTCATCCGAGCTGCGTCAGCCTAGTTCTGCAGCGTGATGGTGTGGTTGGAGGCCATGTCGACGTGGTGCTCCAGCGTCAGCACACCGTCGACGAAGCTCCACTCCTCCACGGCCTCTCCGTCGACGAGCACGGCGGTCGGCTTCTCGGTGACGCCGTGGAACAGCACCGTCTCCAGCACCGGCTGCGGCATCAGGTCGGTCCGCGGCGACACCACCTCCAGCTGCAGCACGCCGGCCGACAGCGAGTACCGGCTGTGGTAGAAGTCGCCGGTGTGCAGCGCCATGCGGGACTCGCCGTCGTCCCAGTAGAGCTCACCGCTGGCGGCAGCACCGAACACGGCCAGGTTGAACGGGTTGAGGCGCGCGGCGGCAGTAGTGGTGGCGTTCCGCTGCCAGGGCAGGATGGCGCCGGCGCGCGCGAACACCGGGATCATCTCGTCCATGGCCACCTGGTACAGCTCGGTGCCGGCTTTAGCCGCGTCGCTGAAGGCCAGCCGACCGTCCCGCAGGTCGTACCACTCGCCGGCCGGGAAGGTGACGTTGACGGCCGTCATGCTGGCCTCGTCCAGGATCGGCGCCACCATAACGGCGTCGCCCCACAGGAACTGCGTGTCGACGCCGCGCAGCGTCGGGTCCGCGGCGAACTGGAACGCCAGCGGACGGACCACCGACTCGCCGAACGCCTCTGCGCGCCAGAACAGCGTGTACAGGTAGGGCAGCAGCCGGTAGCGGAGGCCGAGCGCGTCGCGCGCCGCCGCCGCCACAGAAGGCCACGCGGCCGGGTCCTGGTCGCGCATGCCGATCGAGTTGTGGTTGCGGCTGAACGGGTAAAAGGCGCCGAGCTGCGTCCAGCGCAGGCACAGCTCCTCCGTCGTCTCGCCGTTGAAGCCGCATATGTCGGAGCCGACGTACGGGATGCCGAACATGTTGAACTCGAGAATGCCGACGATGGAGCGCTTCATGTCCTTCCAGCGGGCGGTGTTGTCGCCGGTCCAGTGGCCGGCCCAGCGGCCGGTGCCCGGGAACGTGGAGCGTCCCACCAGCAGGCCGCGCCGGCCGTCCAGCAGCTGGTCCATCGCAAATCGCGTGGCCGACGCCTCCGCCAAGCCATACAGGTTGTGCACGTCGTAGTGGAGGAACGGCTTCGTGTCGTTGCCCTGGTGGCTGCTCATGCAGATGGTGTGGTCGGAGAGGCGTTTGCTCTCGTTGCCCGGGTCTCGCGTCCAGCGGGTCGGGTACGGTGGGCTGTCCCAGGCGGTGTCGGGGCACTTGAGGCTCCAGGGCGGCAGGTCGTCCGGCCAGTTGAACGGCTTCTCCAGGTTGGTGCCGAACGAGGAAGGCTCGTTCATGTCGATCCAGAAGCCGTCCGGGCTGCCGGCCGCCTGCAGGAATTCCTTCAGTTCGGCCGTCCACCAGAACATCGTCTCCGGCTTCAGGAAGTCGGGGAACAGCGTCTTGCTCTCTGGCCACACGTAGCCGACCACGTAGTCGCGGCAGCCATCGCACTGGTCGGCCGGCACCAGCTCGCTCTTCGCCCACTTGACGAAGACGTCTCTCTGGACGCCGCGGTCAGCCGGCGGGTAGCTGCCGTCGAACTGGGCGGCGATCGCCGGGTCGTAGATATACACGAAGCGGACGCCCTCAGAGTCACGCAGCTCCTGCACGTAGGCCGGCAGGTCGCCGAAGTTGTGCGGGTCGATGGTGAAGTCGCGCCGCACGTCCATGTAGTCAATGTCCGAGTACTGGATGTCCTGCGGGATCTGCGCCGCTTTCATCCGCTCGCGCACGGCGCGGATGTCGTCCGTGCCGGTGTAGCCATAGCGGCAGAGCTGGAAGCCGAGGCCCCAGTAGGGCGGCATCACCGGCTTGCCGATGGTCTGGTAGTACTGCTGCAGCACCTCCAGCGGAGAGTCGCCGAAGAACAGGTACATGTCGAGGATGCCGCCCGTCGTGCGGAAGGTGAGCGCCGTGCTGCCGTCCGACAGCTCGAACAGCCGGTACTCCATGGCGTTGCTGTTGAGGAAGAGCACGCCGAAACTGCGGCCGCTGTCGTCCTCGATGGCCGTGAAGAACGGGTGCACGCCGTACAGGTTCTCCACCCCGTCCCCGGGCGGCCGGTCCAGCGCGAACATCGACCACGTCTCGCCGGCGGCCAGGTCGTGCCGGAAGCTGTCGTGGTTGTTCTCGCCGAAGCCGTACACGTCGCTGCCGGCCAGCACGAACGAGGCCTCGATGAACTGGTCGCTGTAGACGAACTGCGGCAGCAGGCGCAGCACCTCGGCGCCTCTGTGCTGTACGCTCAGCTCGAACTCGGGCTCGGCGCCGGCCGAGGCCAGCGACACCTGGTAGACGGGCTGGTCGGGAGAGGTGGGCAGCGGCGGCACCTCCATCAGCAGCGGCACCTCGTACCGGCTGGCGTTGGCGTCCCGGAACTGCGGGCCACACGAGGCAGCGGTCAGCGGGCGGAGGGACGCACATGAGAACGTCAGAGGCCGGGACGTCAGGGCGCGGGCGGAGGACACAGCAGAACGTAGCGGGCAGGGGACGGTCAGGGCCCGGTCAGCGCGGGGGACGCACAGAGAACGGTCAGCGGCAGGGGACGGTCAGGCCCGGTAGCACGGGGGCAGGACGCACAGAGAACGCGTTCGAGGGCAGGGGACGGTCAGGGGCCGGTCAGCGGGCGAGACGCACAGAAGAACGGTCAGGGAGGGGGACGGTCAGGGGGGCGCAGCGGAGCGCACAGCGACGGTAACGGCAGGACGTCAGGGCGCCGCGAGTCCGGGGGAAGGACGCAAGAGAATCGGTCAGAGGGCAGGGACGCAGGGCCCTTAGCGGCGGAGGGACGCACAGCGCGCACAGTCCGAGGCAGGGACGGTCTAGGACCGGTGCGGGCGAGGACGCACAGCGGACGGTCAGAGGGCAGGGGCGGCGACGGGACGCACGCAGACGGCAGAGCAGGGACGGCAGGGCCCGGTCAGCGGGCGGGAGGCGCACAGCGACGTGTCAGAGGCAGGGGGACGGTCAGGGTGGCGAGGAGCGCACAGCGACGGTCAGAGGGCAGGGGACGGTCAGGGGCGGCGAGGATGAAGCGACAGCAGACGTCAGAGGGCAGGACGGTCAGGAGATGGGTCAGCGGGAGGACGCACAGAGAACGTTCATGAAGGGGGGCGACAGGGAGAGTCAGGGGGCGGAGGGACGCACGCAGACGCAGGGCAGGGGGACGTCAGGGCCGTGAGGTACGAGAGCGGAGGGACGCACAGCAGCACGGTCAGGCAGGGACGTCGGGCCGACAGCGGGCGGGACCACAGTGGATCGTCCAGAAGAGGCAGGGGGCGTCAGGGGCCCGGGCGTGGCGTGACCGTCAGCGGGAGGGACCCACAGCGACGGTCAAGGCAGGGGGCCTAAAAGTGGCTCGGTGGTTCGTTGGGAAGCAATGATGACTTGATTGGTTTTGTGAACATGTTAGCCAATGTATCAACCATTTAACACGATTATCCCATTTTGAACTGAGTAAGGGGATTACTGGTTGCGTGGTTATTTTTTGCATTTAGATGAAAACGTCCGACTTCGTGATGGTCAAAGTTTGCAAATTTTATCCCTGTGTATATTTGATAAATCACAGTGACACTTTAAAGTGGGGAGTCCGTAAACTATTGTCGAAATTTGAACAGTGAGATAGGAATTGGCAATGTAAAACAAATAATGATCAAAAATGATTTTTGCTGAAGCGAAACTGCTATTTGAATGCCTATAGAAGAATGTTTTTTAAAAACTTTAAAGACATGTTATCTACATCTTATTGGTTAGTATAATTTCCTATAGGCCGTTAGATGTTTAAGTCACGAGTATAGTTTCGTATTCAATTGGTGGGCCAGGGGCGGGATTAGGGGGTTGCGCTGGGGCGCGCGCCCTCCCCTTAAAACCGATTAATTCAACGTAGAGCTGCCACATATTTATAAAAATGGTGCAACGTGCTTCGTAATCACTATGTTACCAAAAAGACAGTATATTTGAAAGTACCGACAAAATATGTTTAAACCCACACATTTTTACCGGCCATAAACATCGCGCCCATTGCCGCGTTCCCTCCTGGGAATAATTATGGATACAATATCTGGAATTAGTTATTCTGTACGATTTGGAAAAGCCGAACGTTAGGTACCGACAATGTTGAGCCAATTTAGGTATGTTTGGGTATGGTATAGCAACATATGGCTTTTTAATCAGGGACGTAGCCACGGGGGCCATACCCTCCCTGAGCAAAATAAATTAACACTAGATATGACATCCAATTATCCGACCCCCCCCCCGGTCAGCAGCATATGGCTAATGGCTGAAGAGCAAAATCTGCAATTTTTTCCTGATACAAATATTGGCTACGTGCCTGTTCCTAATGCGGCGGCGATATCAACATAATGCCACAGCTACCCACCGAGACACCGAGCCGGTTGTCGTCGTACTCCACGGCCACCACATGCAGCCGCTCCACGTCTCCTCCGAACATGGTGACGTCGCTGTCCTTCCTGCTGAGGTAGGCCTCGTAGCCCGTGTGGATGACCATCACCGGTCCTTCCAGCTGGTAGCCGGCGTCATCGCTGAGCAGACAGCGGCCGTCGGTCCACTGGCAGGCAGAGTACTGGCCACACGTGGCCTCGTTAGAAGTCTCCGGGCCGCCCGGCAGCGGGCAGTCCAGCTCCGCCGCCGCCGCGGCCACAGCAGCGGTCACCACCAACACCAACACGGCCCGCATCGTAGGCTGATATGAGGCGGGAGCTGCCGCGCCTCTGTTTATGTCGCGTGGTCTGAGGGGCGGGGCGGGGCAGGGGCGGGCCGAGGAGGGTCACAGTCTCATAGCGGCAGGGGCGGACCGGGGGAGGGTCACAGATAGCCCTGGGAGAGGCCAGCTGGCCGGCGGTGGCAGCAGTGACGGTGGGATACGAATCACATGCGCCGTGACGTGCTGTACCGGGAGCCGCTTACACTGATACTGCGACGCATGAGCTGCAGCGGATATGTGCACAAACGGTTATGCAATGTGAGACATCACTCGACGCCTCGTGCGTTCTGTTTCCCCGCACATACATACGTAGAATCTCACCGGAGTCGACTGTATCACCGGAGTCGACTGTATGCATCGTGACAGTCTTTTTACCGGCAGCCTCTGTTGTGGTGTTACGCGATTTGTCCGCGGTCCGCCGGCCGCCTGCCCCCACCGCTCCAGCCGCTGGACGCCGTCACGTGATCGCCCGCGGCCGCGGGTCGGTGTCTGGGGTCAGCGGGCGGCTAGCAGGACTCCGGGTCACGGTCATAGACTCAGGGTCGGGACGCGGTAGCGGGAGGAGCTACCCCTCCCCTTGTCTTGCACGTGTTCGCTTGATATAATACATAGACTCGCAGTCAAATGTTAATCTTTACTACCGGGAGCCGCTTACACTGGTACTGCGACGCATGAGCCGCAGCTGATATGTGCACAAACGATTATGCAATGGGAAACATCACTCGGCGCCTCCTGTTCTTTTTCCCCGCACATACATGCGAAGAATCTGACTAGTCAACTATACCACAAAGGCGTGCGTCACTGACTTCCCACCACGGAAACTGTGACACCAGACTCGCGCGGCACGGAGTTCGAGCGGCCGGAACACGACAACAAAAAACTCACTCTCAGTGGCCTAGTGTTTATTGTTTACATGTGTGACCCACTGCAGCCATCCGGTCAGAGACAGTTCTGCGAGCTACTACGCGACAGGCACGCTTCGACGCGGGCTACTGCAGCTGTTTTCTTCTCTCGGTTTGAATGGAAGGACCCATAACCAGCTGCTGTCAGGGGTGTTCAGCTGGAGCGTCAGGAGCACAACAACCAGTGCAAACACTGCGTGCCGAGTCCCCTGTCCCGCTTCATGGTCAGTTTGTGTCCCTCGTATTATCATTGGGTTGGATTGCGAGTGTTCACTGTTCAAGTGGTTCTTATGCCGTCGCGTGATTTAAAAACTGGCATGACCTCATTATGCCCTTTAGGGCCTTTACTTTCGGTTAGCGAATTCATCCTCTTGGAAATATCTTCGTTATAAATAGTTCAGACTTCAGACCTCACAGGGACTCGTCTAACATGTTAACGGGGGGGGCAACCCCTCAGCCACCCTCCAGTCGAGCTGAGATTCGACCACTAGGGGGGGGGGGGGGAGGGCAGCGCGACCATGGCCAGCAGTTCACATTGCATGTCTGACGTTTTATTTATTTATTTGACATGATCGTCGACGGGATAAACCATTTATGGGCGAAGTCACGTAGATAAAAAAAAACATTGAGCGGCAATGTCGTGAGCCAACAAATAAATTGTGGACATTTTGTAACGCTTGTTTTGTATTGTTTAATGACATATTGTTTTAACAGTATTGTTTCATATGTGTATTACAACAACTGTTTCATTATCCCTCGAGTATCTACGTCCAGTGTGGTGAGGCGCTTGTCGAAGGTAAAAAGTTAGTGAAGCCTAACCTAAAGAGGTACCAATCAGGCCCGACCGGTAAATGCCTGCAGCGCACGGAGTGTAACAAAACAAACGTTTGTTTCATATATTTATTAATATTAATGAAAATACGATATATATAATGAATGCGTATTTTTCGTTCCACTGAAGAAAAAAAAACAGACTACGGAAGCATGCGAACCCGCCGTTGACCGGGGCCGGAGCAAATATTGCCCTCGTGACGAACTTTCGCGATAGCTCAAAACCTAACAACACTATCAACGTGAGTAGATTCTCTTACATCAATCTTACATCTGCGCCAAAAAATAAGCATTTGTGGACACATTTTTAAGATAAAAGCATATTAAGTGACGTCAGTACGCACGAGTTTGACGACAAAATCAGCATAACTTAAACAGACCATACTAATGCCACTTTTCAAGAAAAATGCTTAAAAATCGTCAAAAGAAAGCAAATCTCAATGCCAAAAATGGTAATCTCTTTTTTACCCCATTTTTACATTAACAAAATCGAAGTTGTCAAAGATGTTTAACAAACCGGGACATACGTTGAGAAACTAAATATGAGCATGGGATGTTACAGATGTCAAAACCAAACTCGAATTTCTCTGTGATTCGACTACCCCCCCCCCCACCCCACCCCCCCCCCCCCCCTCAGTGTTGTTTTAACTTATACCATACATAATTGCAATGCCAAGCACGCAAAATGGCTATCTCAACTCAAATATAATGTTAAGGCGGTGGCAGTGTCCCTTTAACATGGTGAGTCTGGTACTCGAGGAAAGATACAAATTTATAGTTAAAATAGCTTTGAAGCACTCAAAATCCAACTATTCACAGGCAAAACTGGAAAAATCGCACCGCTTCGCGGCATCACACAAGTTTCGCAATTGCTTACACAAATTATAAAAATGGATAAATTAATTTCATCAAGTGTCTGGTAGAAGCTCTCCTTGGCGGTAATTCCTGGCCCCAGGGCCACTTCCTAAAATATTAACTCTCGCTTTATCGTTTCCCACCTTCGCCGTACTGGGGGGGGGTCTGACAGAATCCCCTGTTAACTTCCAAACCAAGCATCAGAGAGCAACGTGGTGAGAACCAGCATATTGCCTGTCATGTGAGGAATCTAACGGTATGCAATTTTTAGGTTTCAGGTCATTGGGTGAACTTTCAGGTTAAGTTGACCTCGACTCGATCACGTCAAGAATGGCAGTTTTTCTCCGTCAGAAAACCTCAAAATTAGAAATTGATAAATATAAATTAAAAAGCATGGTCCTAGACCTGTTTTTTTTTCTCAGAAGAACAGTAAATGTATTTATTTGCTCGTATCTGGTCAAAATGAGCCGGAAAAAATGATTTAAAATTACGTCATGAGTTTCTAAAACTTGGGAGCCATCACTCAATCAGAAATAGTCATTGCAAGTCATTGCTTTGAAATTTGTTTTGGGTTTTGGCCACATCTAGTTTTCTCATATATTTTGTAAATATTTGAAAAATTTGATTTTGTAGTGATTTTTCACATTTTTAAAAAGTTTTAAGGGGTCTAATACCAAAATTTTGGAAATTCGATTTGGGCCTTTTCTAATTCAAATGTAATTTTCGAGCTTTGTCGCTTTCAGTTGGCAATTTGCTGCAAATATCTATTTTTACCATTTTTAAAATATTTACCATTTTTCCACCAACTATAATCGTCAATAATCGTCACTAAAACGTTATTATCTCCGAAATGACAACTAATTTCAGTGAAATTTTTGCCAGCATACGTATAATTGTTGTCACTTCAGCTACTGAAATTTCAGCAGAATGCGCCGCATGAGTAAAAAGTGATTTCAGAAAAATATCAGGGCCCTACCCCCGTAATAAGGCAGGGGTTAATTTACAAGCTGGCTACATGTTTAGCTAGCTAGCCTGCTGAGTTCCGAAAAAGGCGACGCGAACGAAATGACGCGGACATCAGCCACCTAAAATACTTAAAGTACCTAACCTAACTAAATATAGGTAATATATCAACATGGTAATCCAAATTGAAAATGCTGCAAAGGTTTTAATACACGCAGACAAAACGGATATATAGTTTTCGTCATTTTAGCCGAGCCCCTCAAGAATGATCGGTGACGCCCCTGCGAGTTGGTATGATATAAACGTTATTATTACTTACGTGTGTATGTTCTACGGAAAATCGCATTTTGTGTGTTTTAATAGTGATTTTTCACGATTTTTTTGATTTTTTTCCCGAAAAAATCCCCAAAAGTGGATTTTTTTCACAAAAAAGTGGATTTTTTATATCTCGAGTGTCAAATAAAGTGACAACACCAAATCCGCGGAGGGAAAAAAATGGGGTAACCTTTTTGCCACAAAAAGTTGCCCCCCAAACCGAGTGGCTGGATCCACCCCGGACAGCTATCGGGCATAGGCAACCGCGACTCTTCACAAGAGCAGCCTGTATGCTCCCTGGGGAGGCCGCCAGCCGGCGCTCTTAGGCGGCTTCTGAGGCGGACTGCATGGCCCAGACTGAGTTGGCAACATAGCCTGAATGATTTCGATTTATGCTACCGAGTCTTCTGCAATCTGCAGTGCAATTTTAGCTGCATTTGTCATGCCGCTCATGGATACGCATAAAGCTGAGTCAAGTCAAAAGGCGAACGCTGATTTAGTTTAGCGACAGAACGGATTTTTGGCAGTCATCAATTACTTTGCAATAAATTGCATCGCATATAGTTGGTAGGTATAGCGTCCAGCTCAGTGTACCGGCTTTAATTTAAGATGACCGTCGATCTCTTTGGCGTTTGAGTATGCAAACACGGTACGATATTCAAGGAATTGCACTGTACGTATATTGTTGAAAGACACACTTGGTTACAAGGAGACACTTACAATGCCGCTCCCTCATGAGATAATCGAAACCGAGTTATTTACCATATGCTACATTGTATGTACAGAACGAAATATAGCCGACAATGCGGTACACAATTTGAAGCACTTAGAAGAAACAGCGTTTTCGTAACGTTTATAGGTCACGTTAGTTAGCAGCATAAAGTCTGCGAAACTTTTTTGAGTCACGTCTTGACACCCAAATTTTACCGTTTAGCGATACTTCAAGCTACACGAAGGGCGTAGACTTTGAGCAACGAATTGACACAATACGGCACATCTCCATGGTCATGTGAGATCATAAGACCCGGTTACAAACATACAGTTATGTACGACAATCTGAGGCACGCAATTACATACATCATTTAAAGCCGGTTCCATGGTGCATCCAAAACTGGCTGTGACGGTACACCAGATGACTGCTGAACACTTCTTACACTACGTGATGCTAATGATACTCCATTGACGCTCTGCGCAGATGAGCTACAGCATGCCATCTGCGTGTCAGTGTCAGTACCGATCCAGGTCAGCTGTGCCAGCACCAATCCCGCAAACGCGCTCGAGGACATCGCAAACGAACGCCGATATTGACTAGAGACACACTCAACAAGTGACTAGCAACGCTCTACGGTTGACTAGTCACACACCACGGCTGATTAGCCACATTCGACGGTTTACTGGCGGTACCATACCCAGCAATACACTAACGACACCCAGCAGACGACCACTGGCATTGCAGCATCCCCATTGTCCACTGTTTATATGACCTCTTTGGTCAGGTCGTCAGTCCCCGGCGTCAGTCACAGCGTCTCTGGACTGACCGAATCAGTCAGCGGTGAGCCTGTTTCATCTCAGCGGACCCTGCCGGCCAGCAGGAGCAGCACGTGCAGCAGGTAGCCGGGCGGGGTCATCGTCAGCGGACCCTGCCGGCCAGCAGGAGCAGCACGTGCAGCCAGGTAGCCGTGGCGGGGTATCGTCAAGCGACCCTGCCGGCGCAGCAGGAGGCAGCACGTGCAGCAGGCAGCCGGGCGGGGTCATCGTTCAGCGGACCCTGCCGCGCAGCAGGAGAGCACGTGCAGCAGGCAGCCGGGCGGGGACAGTCCCAGAGCCCGCACACAGGCCCGCACCACCAGCAGAGGCAGTCTGCCGAGACGGGCTGGGCGACCGGTAGTCGTGTGTCGCATCGTGTCGCCGCTGACCTCGGCTGACCCCGGCTGACCTCTGGCGAGTATAGGTTCCGGGCGACCTCGGGTCCAGTTGACCTGACTTGGCGTGTCTGCTGTGTCGGTCGGCTGACCTGACCTGGCGTCGCTGCTGCCGGGTCCGGTTGGCTGACCTGACCTGACCTGGCGTCTCTAACTGCCGGGTCTGGTCGGCAGTGGGCGGCTGCCGAGGTCAGCAGTGACCGTCACAGAAGTCTCCTATGGCACAGCTGTAACACGGACTCCCTCCAGGCTGCATCTGCAGTGGCATGGCTGCCGACTTCGTCTTCCTACGCTCCTGCGATAGTTTTCATCCTCTGCCGTATCGGCCAGCGTCATGGAGCTGGCGTCTCACAGCAGAAACCCGACGCACGACGCGAACATACAGAGGAAGCCCAGGATGTACTTCAGCATCGTGGCGGCTGCTCTTCTCTGCGTCCCACGAAGCCGGCCAGCTGCCCGCTGTCAGCTCCGACAGAGAGAGAGCTTTGACAGTCGCGTCAGAGCGTTTCGGCAGCCCGACAGAGACCTCCGGCAGCTATGGCAGCTCAGGCAGTTCCAACGGAGAGCTTCAGCAGCTATGACAGAGAGCTTTGGCAGTTTCGACAGATAGTTTCGGCAGCTTGACTCAGAGACTCGGCCGCCCGGCAGAGAGTTTCAGTGGCTGTGATAGAGAACTTGACAGCTCGACGCCCGACTTTCCTGACGGATTCCACAGCTGTGACCGTTACTTCAACAGCTACTGCACCTCCGACAGAGGCAGTTCCCGGCAGCTCTTTGGCCGACGCCCCAGTAGCCGAAGGACGCTAACAGAGCTGATACTTGGGCTGCTTCGTGACAGCCGGTGAGACGGACCTGCCCAGCCTGTGACCGTCTCCGGAGCTGACTGCGACCCGTCCTGTCCCGGGATCACCTCACACCAGACTGCCGGTCCTAGTCCTGGTCCTGGCAGCGGACCTGACCCAGCCGGCTGGGGAGGTCCTCAGCAGGAGGGGCCTTCCTGCCGCCCCGGGGACCTCCCACCGTCCTGGGCTGTCCCGGCTGGCCCGTGCCGGGGTGAGCCAGGCCGCCGTCCAGGAGCCGGTTTTAGCCCCCGGTCCTCGGGAGGTGGCCTCCCAGGTGGCGGCGGCTGGCCGGCCGGCAGAAGAACAGCTGTATTTCGGGTCTGTGGTCTGTGTGGGGGATATTCTGCGGGGCTTTAAACACTGCGGGAGGTGGTGGACAGCGGCACCGTGCCAGTGAATGAGTGGAACTTCACACAGCTCAGCTCAGATGGAGAATGCCCACGAACGACTGAAATCGGCCGGAAATGCAGACATTTACTTAGTTTAAAACAATTTAAGCGACTTTTACTATGGGCATTTAGTTTTGAATCAGTTTCTGATGCACAAGGAGGCGAAATCCGTCGAGTTGTCAGGCTTCCTGAACTTTGGCCCGTCAAAACTGTTTGGCTGGTTTGGATTCGCGGCAGCGGTCGGTGCTTGAATGCAACCTATCTTCTGAAAGCGTTATTACGAGCGAGCGCGAAGCGCCTGCACGTCTTTCCGTGGTTACGAGCGATCGCAAAGCGCTCGCTCGTCCTTCATCATCATCATCATCATCAGCATGTTTATTAAACATAAATGAAGTGACATGTGCAAATAAAGCAGAAGGGTGGCAAAAGCAAAAGCTTAAATCAAAGCACCCTGTCTGTAAACAACATCAAACAAAGAAAAAAAAACGTTAAACTTGCGACCCGCCGCCACGGCACAGCCCGCCCAGCTTCGTCCAGTTAGCCAGCTCCAGCGCCCCGCCGAGAGGAGGTCACGTTCACTGCAAGTTGAGGCCTATAAATAAGTACTGTATATAGGAGTTTATAGAGTACATGGGTTTACATACTTACTACATACTTCCGTGGTACATGGGAAAAATCTGAATATGAGTGGCCCGGCCCGACTCGTGGAGACGCTTTTAAGAATCTCATATCTCTGCAACCGCACGTCCGATTGACAAGCGGACCAATGACTCCGACCGACCAATGAGCCTCCGACCGATCGATGGCTTTCAGAATGACCAATAGCCCTCTCAGACTGGCAGAGCCCTCTCAGGCCTGGCAATGGCCCTCAGCTTGGATAAATATAAGGGAATTCTGAGGTATTTCAAAGGCCATCTCAGGCCTCTCGTAAGGACCTCCTCTGATGACTAGCATTGGTAAAGCCTTCATCCAAGGGCGCGCAGCCCAGGGCGGATCCAGAGGGACGGGGGGGCATGAGGCCATCACGCCCCCCCCCTTGCGGCCTCGAAACTTGAGGAGCACTCTGGCCGCCTGAGGGGCACTCTTTTCGCCTGAGGGGCCACTCTTGTTCCCCCTGAAGGGAGCACTCTTGTCGCCTGGAGGGGCACTCTTGTCGCCTGTAGGGGTACTCTTGTCGCCTGAGAGGGCACTCAAAGCCGCCTGAGGGGCACTCTTGGTCGCCTGAGGGCACTCTAGCCGCTCTTAGGGGGAACTCTGCGCAGGCTGAGGCGGGCACTCTGCTGAACCTTGAGGGGTCCTTGACATTCTGCAAAAAAATAATAAAAAAAATGCTTAAGTAGGGGCACCCTCAAAATATAGTGGGACCAAATCCGTCGAGTTTTCAGATTTGGGTATAGGTAGGGGCACCACTGCAATTGATGGCCCACTCCTTGCAGATTTTCTGGATCCGCCACTGGCGCAGCCAGACCTTTGACAGGGGGCACGGAATTCCCAGGGTCCCCCTCAGCAACCCCCACCCCCAAAAAAGCGCAACAAGGTATCTCCTCGGATTTAGGCCACTGTATTTGCAGGGCCCGAAATGGTCGAACACAGGGAAATCGACGATATTTTTTGGTGTGTGAGGGGGCTCGTACCCCTGTGCCCCCTGGCTGTGCCCCTGCCTTCCCCTGGCAAGAGGCCTCTCAGACCGAATGATGGCCCTCTCAGGTCAACCGATGATTCTCTTTAAGAAGCGGATGTTCCTATCGTACCGACTTAGAGCTCTCAGGCTGGAAGACATGTTTTGCATCGATTGATGGTTTTCCTTACATATGTGGTAAACGGCCCTCTCAGGTCGACATGTCCTCTCTATAAAAATGTTGTCAGTGTTGGAGGGGCCGAACTCAACAATAAGTGGCCGAGGACCACCCACAAAGTATATCAATCGACACGTATGTGTAACACAAATGAATGGTGAATGGTGATAACGTATATAATTGCATATTTTTACGGATACAAATTCCTACTTACACTTTTGGCGAAATTTGTCGTATGTACATCTTAAGTACACGAGCAAGAGGAAAATCACAAGCCTACATATGTTCCAGTAAAATCCCGGCTCGGCGATTGTTTTCCCGCCCCGCGCTACACAAATCACCGCTCAATATGGTAGCGAAATAAATGTTACCAGATAAAAGATGAACTACCTTCTACAAACCCAATGAAGGAAAAAAAACATGGCTTCGCAGATATTCCATTCGTCGTGAGATGGGGCAAAGGCGGTATTACTTATAATATGCAGATGGTGTGTGGTCGTAGGGGCCGTATTAAATATTCAATCCGACTCTTGTTTGTTACTGGTCGCCGTGTACAAACTGAAACATTTATCTATATATCAAGTAATCTTAGGGCGGAAAGTATTGGGGGCGAGCTAGCACCATGGGGGGGGGGCTACGCTAGGGCCTACCCAAAAGTAAATAAATCGACACACTATGTGTGTGCCGGTTCAATTTTTTTTTAGATATGCACGGAGATAAAACTCTAGTAAACGTTTCCGATATCTGAAAGAAACGCGCATTTAAAGGAATATAGCACCTTTAACATTAGTGGTTTAACTGAAGATAGCTCAAGATTCGGGGTGGCTGAGAAACCCCCAAATCCGAAATTGTTTCCCTCCAAAGCACCTAGTTGCTGAGTTTTTCAACGCAAAAACCGTTGGTCCATATGTGTGCAATTTCAACGTCACACATCCCGTGACGTTTCCATACTTCATCAGTAGTACTCCACTAGTGATTTGGCCACCGCCTTCGCTTTTAACCGTGCGCCCAGTATTCAGTTACATTGCGTCCGCCCCGACCGCCACCGACGTCGGTCAGGCGCTTCGTTACACTAGTGCGTTCACGTATGCGTGCACCCCACGTCCCCTACCTGCGCTGAGCGAGGCCGCGTCGACCCACGAGTCGCGTTTCACGCTTACCCGGTGCACCATCGTCGGTATTGCCGAACAGGCAGCTGTCACTGAGCGGGCGCAAAGTTATGCCGTATCCCCGGATGCCTCCATTGTGACGACACAACATCGCTTTGTTGACGCAAGATTGGAAATGTTGTGACGCCGTCACATGTAAGGCATATACTATTTTCAAGTTAACAACAAATTCTGACTTTTTTCACAAAAGATGAATGCCATGACCGAATCAGGCATTTCTTTTCATCATTCTACAACCTTTTCCCAAGGTGCTATAGTCCCTTAAGTACGTTAAATTTATTGCTGCCTGGCCTCCGTGGTGTATTCAATACAGAGGTACGCAAGCGCGGCTGTTGCTAAGCTGTCCAGTCACGGCTGTCTCTAGGCGCCCCCCTCCCCCGACCCTTCCCACAGCCGGCAGGAGGCGTCGCGGCGCCCGGGGCGGAATAAGAGCTGGGTCACCGTCTCGACCAATCAGCGCGCAGCACGGCTGAATGACAGGGCGCACAACTAATTTGTGCCACCCACGCGGCCACGGCGGAAGGGTTTTGTTGCGGAGGGGAAGTGGGTTGGGTTGTGACGTTGCAGAGTGGTGTGCGTGACTTGGTGGTGATTTCGTGGTTCGTGGTGTATCCGTGGACGGTGGCAATGGTGTATAGCGACAGACATTTTTAGTGGTGCTGGTGCTGGTTTAGTGAGATAATATTTTGCCAGTTGTATTGGCGTGGGGAGAGACACTGTTTAACGGGCAGGAGCCAGGAGACTGGCGATCCACCAGCGGCGGTCTACCCTGCAGAAAGCGCCCGCTGCTGCCAGGCCTAGCTAGGGGCGGAGTCGACCAGATATCTCACCACGGTGATGTACCGACAATCAGACATGTGCCCAGATACCAGAGACGGATTCGAGAGATTCAATCATAAGGACGCGGAATTATGTTAGAAGATTTATCAGCTTCGGTAATGATTAACTATAGGCACTTTCTGTTCACAAACAAGAAAGTTGAGTATAATATATGATGCATAATTACTATCACATAATCATCTAAACAAATGTAATAATTAGTCAATACAAATTATATCAGCAAGTTTTGAGACGAAAACTATTCTTCGTGATGCAATACAATTATCATTAAATAAATATTAAGTATTGCTTATTTTTACTAATATAATCCTTCGATTTTGTCCATGTATAGGTATGCATGTTACTAAAATGACCCTATTTTATATATTTATTAAGTATTTGTTTTATCTTACTGTAACAACGTTGTATTGATAAGCTATTCGATTACTTTTTATTCACGTCATGGATATTATAAATTTTATAGAAGCAAACAGTAATTGTCACGTTTGTCGCATGACTGTTATTGTGTCGATTTATTTCATTGAACCTCGGATCATTTTTGTGGTATCTCGGCACACGTTTGATAAAATGCTTCATGTAGTTACTTTATCTGTTCATTGGTTTCGTGCTGGTGTGATTGGTAGTGTATGTGTTACAGGCAATATGAATACCCAGGCAGTTTCGAAACTGCCTGAAAATCTAAGCAGTTTGCAAACTGCCTGAAAATCCAGGCAGTTTCGAAACTGCCCGGCGAAACTGCCCGGCTGTCAGGTTAGTATCAAAACTGCCTGGGCAGTTAAGAAACTGCCTGACAATGCACGACTGCAGCCTCTGCTCGGTCACGTGACAAGCCCAGCCTGGTGCTGCCGGTGATCAGGCGGTATCTACGAATGGTGATGACTGATGCATTATTCTTGCAAGCTGCGCTCCTGTAAGTCGAACAAAGTCGATCTGAATAATGTACGCACGATTTAACAGGTGTCTTCGCCGATGCCTCAAATAGTAAAATAGTAGCCTCACATAGTAGCGACGCCACTGAGTGAGTTCATCCTCTTCCTTTTTATTTCTTTTTTGCGATTATTTAATAAAAAATGTTAGTGTCTTGCATATTTGAGTCAATACGGTTATATAGGTGGTATCATAATATCTAGGCTTAATTGGCTCGCTTGTGGTTCCAAAATGTTGCGGCAGCAATGGCGTTACTATGTACAACAACCTTGATTGTGAGGCGTGTGGCTAGAAGCCCCCGGACCACCAGAGGTAAAACAAAGCCGCATACATCATGGCGAGGATAACCCCTCTCACCTTGTACCTCATTGTACCTATCTTGAGGGTGTTTTCCCAGGACATGGAAAAAAGCAAAGGTTTGACAAGATCGCAAACTTTATCTAACTTCTGTTTCCATGTAGCCGTTCTTGCTTGAAAATACTAGCCAATAGATCACAATTCACACTATGCATTTATAATACAAAAATAAAGTGAAGCTATATCCATGTTTATATCCATGTGGACGGACGTTACTTGAAGGCGTTTTTGTCATATTTCCCCTGCAACATATCACAGCGTTTGATAATTCGCTCTTAATTTCATAACTTATAACTTATATCATAACCCTCTAATCTAATTAGACCATCAGTGGCTGTCGAACGCCAGCCCGCAAACAAATACCGACTTGATACAAAAATTGTACTTGGAAAACATCGACACTGATATTTACACACAGACAGCAGATAGACGGCGGCGGCGGCGGCGGAGAGGGGCGGGCGGGCGGCAGCGCGGGTCACACGCCTGAGTGGGAGTCGCTGGCGATCAGCTGGCGCCGCTTCCACACGGTCGGCGAGGCGCTCTCCGACTTCTGCAGTTCGTACACGTTAGCGGTCACACTGCGGCCGGCCGGCCGGCGCGTCCGCCGCGCCGGCGCCTCGGCCTCCGCGGGCCGGCGGCGCACCCGCGGCTCTGGCGTCGGCGACTCCTCGGAAGCCGGCTGGCGGCGCCGCACTGGCGTCGGCGCCGTCACCACCGTGTGCTGCGAGATGTTGGGCGCCGTCCTCGAGCGCGCCATCTCTGCTCCGCCGCCAGACGGCAGCACCAGCTGACCCAGGGTCACCTGAGCGGCCGGCGGCGAGCGGACCCGGCGGCGGGGAGCGGCCGCTGGAGGAGCGGCCGGTCGTCCGCTGACCTCTGACACCACCGACGCGGCGCTGTCGGCCGACGGGGAGCGTGTCATCTTCATCTGGGGCCGCGCCGGCTCGCCCCCGGCTGTGATGACGACCCCTTTGTCACCGGGGAGCCCCGAGGCGGAGCGGGTCAGCAGCGGCTGGATGCTGAGCGAGCCGGTGATGGGCTGCTCGGAGCAGTTGGAGTCGGAGCTGCTGGAGCGGCGCCGCTGCCGGCTGTCCAGCACCGGCGCCGACGCGTGCTGCACCGCGAACACGTCGTCCAGCCCCGACACCGTCTGACACTCCTCGATGTAGGGGATGTCGTCGGTGGCACCGGCGCCGGCCGAGCTGAGCGCGTTGGTGGAGGCCGGCGCCGGGATGGTCAGGCTGGCGGTGATCACCCCGCTGACGTCCAGCTCGGGCGAGCTGAGCCGGCGCTCACAGCGGCCCGCCAGCTGTGGCGCCGGCGCCGCCACCGTCTGATCGGAACTGCTGCGCTGGCGCGGCGCCGTGTGCATCAGGAGCGGACGGTCGGCGGCCTGCAGGCTGCCGCGACGGCCGCGCGGCTCCGAGCCCGAGTCAGAGGCCTGCGAGGAGGACTTCTCGCGGCGGCGGAACCAGCGCGGCCCGGCCGGCCGCTCCTCAGAACTGCGCAGCTCCTCAGACGGCTGTCGGGTGGAGCTGGAGGAGCGGACCCGCCGCCGGAACCAGCCGCCGCCGCCCCCGCCCCCGCCCGCCAGGTCCTCCCGCGAGCCGGATTTGTCCCGGCGCCGGCTGCGCTCTCGGCCCGAGTCAGCCTCCTGGCGCCGTCTGTCGGAAAAGAAGGGAACTAACGTCAGCGGGCGCCACCGCACTGAGGAGGCTGTGGTGGCGGCAGCGAGACGGCCGCGAGACATTGAAGGGAGCAGACATGTGCTCGGATCCCAAAAACGGATCTCGGGATCTGATCTGTGGGATCTGGATCCCGGATCCACCGGGATCATTTTAAGATCCACCTTCACAAATTGTCGATGGATCACTGGGACATAGATCCGTCTTCATATTTTGTCGACGATCCGCCCTGAATCCGAGATCGCAGCGCAACCAATTTTGCATTGGGATCCACTGGACCCAGATCCCGCCATTATACATATGGTTATAATTTCGAACCAATTTAAGTAATTGTCAGTACTTTCATTCGTTTGTTAATTGCAACTAGCATGGGTGCATGCCTTTTCAGTTTAGATTTTGTCATACAACACTATAATTTATGGCATAATATGCAAGTAGGATCCGAGATCCGTTTGGCATCATAGATCCATTTTATTGTTTATAATGGGAATCCTGTGGGATCCAAGATCCGTGGCAAAATGTAATCGAAAGATCCACTGGGATTCCAATATCCACTATTGTACATTTGTCGTGGGATCCAGTTGGATCAAAGTCCAACATTGCGTTTTGTCGAGAGATCCTCTGGGATCATAGATCCTGCTTTCAGATCCATGCACCTGTCTGGAAGGGAGTGCGCCTTCTGTTTTGGAATGTCAACGATATTTATATTATGTTGAGAAGCTTTTGGTCTGATTATTGGATACGATAAATTCACATCTTGAGAAAAGATTGTGAGCCCATTTAATTGAATTTTCACTTACTTATATTCTTTTTGTTTCGATATCGATACAATGGTCACCACTATAAATAATGAGAGGGAAGAATATGTTACCTACGTAATCCGGCGCACCTAAGACAATAACCAGCCTTTACGAACAATGTTGATAAACCATCGAAAAACAAAATGGCCAACGAGGCTCTGTTCGGTTGCTATCAGCGCGCACGAGTTGTTTTGTCGAAATGTAATAGGCAAACGTTAACGATATGCTAGCAAATTGGTATCGATATTTCGATATTAGCCATGATTCTAGTAGTGGTAACTGGTAAGCCTTCTGGAGTCAACCCAATTATTTTGTGATTCTATCATGTTCTTGGACTGGAGCATTTGTAATATATTAGCAACTAGAGTGAATCTGGAGAAATTAAGTCATGGTTAAATTCAGAAAATTATGTTCATAGACTATTGTCAACAACTCCACATGAGCGATGTGAGTAGGCACACTCCCTTTAATGTGACGGGGACTGGGGGCGGTGGTGGATTGGGTATTAAAACGCCGCGAAACATAAATGATCATTGATCAGGGGATACTTATATAGGTCGTTATATACGAGTAGATATTCTTATATAGGTCGTTATATAGGTGTGCTTATATAGGTGATAGGTCGTTATATAGGTATATTGATATAGATTAACTGTCACTGGAGTTGGACAAGGCAGCCAACAGCGTGTTATTGCAGTGTAAAGGTTTATCATATATGACATATGTATGAATATATGCTGTACTATAAATTGATTCCACTTCAATAAGCAATGGCCATTCATCTACAACAGCCATTTTGGCTGAGAACCGAGGAAAACTTTGAATTTGGAACTGGTACCAACCTAAATCTGCGAGATCTCTCTACGGTGGGTTTGCTGACGTTTGGTTCTTGGGCCACCGTTTCTCGTTTTCTTGTTCTTCTTTGTTCGTCGTCACCGTCTCGCGTCCTTAAAAGAAATAATTCATCTCAGAAATTGCACACCTGACTCTCAAGAAGCAAGTATATCTTTCTATATTTTGTCTATCAATCGAGCACGAAGTGCACAAAACGCTATCAAAAGCATCAATGCAAACTCACGTTCAAGTATTTTCAGTTACGCAGCTTGGTCAAACTTTTATTTAGTTTTATGAAATGTGTGATTATTGGAACGGCAAAACTTGCCATCCGATTGCTCGGATTTCGAACCAGTGGCGATGGGCTAGTGACATCGAAGCCTTGGCTTTCTTCCATTTAATATTCTTCAAAATAGGTTGATATTTATGGCCGTCGTTTTGCCAGCCGAGCGGTGAGTGTGTTTTGTCTCCCCCACTGACCGTTCCCGATTGGTGGCGGCCGCTGGCTGGGAGCTGCATTCGCTGCCCTCGAACACCGAACTGCTCGTGTCCAGCTCCAGGTCGATCCTGCGGGAGGTCAGGTCAGTCGGGTCACAGCCACGTCACATAGATCACACACTGGTCGTTTGGGTCACAGACGGGGTCACATTGTTCATAGAAAGGGCACTCGGGTCACAGACAGGTTACTCAGATCACCGACGGCACATAGGAAGCGTGGTAATCAGCATCGGATTGGTCATACTCAGCTCACCCAGGCCGGATAGATCATATTCAGGTCACCCAGGCCGGATAGATGTACTCCCTTGCAGGCGGTACAGTGTCAGTCGATTGAAAAATACACGGCAACAACAGTTGCTGAAATACGTAAAGCAGTTAATTGTAATAGTCATCAAAGAACAGTGGAAAGTTTTCATCAGGCATACAAATAACAGTTTGAATGTATCATTGCGACAGCTTCCCGTCTATAAGCACTAATTGTGCGGTGAAGCTGCCGCATGCAACGATTACTTTACATGGTTCAATTAATGCATTTAAAGGGAGTGTGCCTACTCACATTGGTCATGTGGAGTTGTTTGACACTAGTCTGTAGAACTATTTTCTGAATTAGCCATGTGCTTCATTTCCCGCAGATCCACTTAGTTCTGAATATTTCAAAGTCGGCCAATCACAATACTGGCATAGAATTAATTATGCAATAGTCCCGCCAGAGAGCTCTTGCGCATAGAACGTTGCTCTTAAATTACAGACGACTAGCATATATCTGTTAGCTCTGGCCAGTGCGCCATTGATGAGGTAACAATCTTCGCTACTCTGTTTATTAGAGTGACGGATCGTTTACTGCGTTCTGAAACAACACTGCAAAACAGAATATAAGTAAAAAATTCAACCTAAGGGGCTCCAGAACTAATTTTATCGTAACCAAATAATCAAAGCCATAGCTTCTTACCGCAATAAAAATATATTTGAACCATTTCAAAAGAGTAGGCACACTCCTTTAACAATTAAGACGGTGGCATTCGTCCCGTATGCAACAGCGCAAAATGCGTCATTGGATCGCCACTAGAGTTGCGGAGTTCTGGTCTGAACCGGCGCTGGGACCAGAACAGGTCACGACCGAGACTGAAGCTGTGACTGGCCAGGCCAGCGATGTAGGGTTAGCATTGCAGCGCCGTGACTAAAGCTGAGCTGTGACTTGCCAGCTCCTTTCGTGGCCGTGATTATAGGCTGTGACCAAATATTTAGGTTTTTCTGCATCTTTAATCGCCACTTTTGCTCGTATCGTGGGCCTTGCAGCATTCTGAGGTAGGCTGTACCGCCATGGTTTGCTGCGCTGCGGTACAGTCTAACATTCAGTTGATATATACATTTTGATGAGTGATATTATTATGATGTTTCCAATGTGAATCATCCATGTTTAAATGCATTAAAGGGAGAGTGCCACCTTGCAGACCAATATCGAGTTTTTGGTGTCATGTGACTTTGGCGGGCGGCGGAGGCAAGAGAACGCTTTACTACGGGTTCTGCAAATTCGAGCGAACATGAATGACTGAATGTCTACTAAGTTTGGGGGGGGGGGGGGGTGGGCGGAGCTTTCTTAAGTCGATTATTTCCATGCAACGCTTAGGCGTAATTTTAAAATCCGAAAATATTGGGGGACACGTCCTCCGTTCCTCCGTGGCGGAGACCCTGATTCTATCGATAGTGGTGATTATAATTCTTCCTTCCTCTAACTTACGCATTGGTAGATCTAAAATTTATTTTTTAGCGCCATGGGGGTGCATCACACCGAAAAAGTTGATAAAAAATATCATCGGATTTTGCTCCTTTATGCATTGCAGACGTTAAGATAAACTTCCTTTGTAAAAGTTGCGTAGATCTCCTTCTAGATCAAGGAAATGTGCAAAAATTTTGCGGGGCCCAAAAAATTTTTCAGTTTTTTTTTTGGGGGGGGGGCATTTGCCCTGATGCCCCTGGATCCGCCAGTGAACTTACGGTGTTAAGATGGCGTATCAGAATTTATATTGTTCTCTTCGTTTTCAAGCGAATTGTTATCCTAGCATAGCAAATACATATTTCGACTAGTTACGTGCGTGTTAGATATTAACAGATCTATGAATGTCATGGTCCATATATTGAATAGGTACGTGCGTAACGTTGGCAATATCTATTTTGAGAAAAGAACATCGAAATCCGAAGGGATACGCCACAATGTTGGACGAGGAAATAGGTGAGATCCAATGTGGGTAATACAAATGACACAAAATTGATAACAAATCGAGATAAGAGAATAGAGCAAATAAGTGAGGCTCTGAGACAGAGCGTGAGTGTAGCGGCAGTGAGTGGCAGGCGTGCGACACAAGGCATGCGGATCAGGTTGTTAGCTCACGTTGTCATTGGTCGACGAGCACATTATCACTGGTCGCTAGGCACCGAACGAGCTTATCTACAAAAACGAAACAGACCAGCGTCAGTTCATGCATGTTGCACCTTGGGGTATTTGTTACTTCGCGTTCTCTTGCAGTATAAATGCTAAAAACTGGGTTATTATATTTTATCTCAAAGGGTAACGAGATATTGAGCATGTTAGGAACAGGCTATCAACTTATTTTACAATGTCGTAAAATATTAGTTATTAGAATATCATTGGTTATCAAATAAATATATAGGGTGTAAGATGTGGAACTTGTAATAATAATCAACCTATTTGCATGCTATGAGTGAGTGTCAATCATCAGATATCGCGTACAATTTACCATCATAGAAGCCGTCATTAAAAAAAAAACGCCAAGGGTGATCTAACCGTGTTTTTTTGTTGGAGGGGGGGGGACAATCCAGTGGCGTGTATGTCCAAAAAGTTATTGAGCGTGAGGCGTAGTGGGACGTCAGCCATCAGCGAAAAGTTGTTAACCGCTGGGAGGGGTTAGAAGGCAGTCAGTGAAGAATTGTTGGGAGAGGGAGGGCCCCCCCCCTCTCCCAACAATTTAGAGCGCGCAGCCACTGTACGTCCAGCCTTGAGGGGGAGGGGGCTGAATCATGGTTAAAGGACCATGGGAGCATGAGCCCTTGCCCTCGCCTTGGATCCACCCCTGTCCTAATAAAGCACAGTATCCAATGCGACATCAACGCACCTCTGATTGCTTTCATGACGTGAAATTAGCTGTTAGTGTGGCGGTTTTGACTTTGAGTCAGTTTCGACATGACTCGGGTCTCGTACGTCATCTCACCGCCAGGACGGTACGTCAGGACGGCACCACGCTGCACTCACTCGTCGCCGGAGACGGTGAGGCGGCGGCGCAGCAGTACGTCCCAGCGCCTCTGGCTGCTTGTCCATCAGCAGCTGGTATGCTTCGTGTAGCAGCTCTGCGGACACCTGCCGCCAGGGGTCACTACAGGTCAGAGGGGCCACACCGTGTAGCAGCTCCGCGGACGCCTGCCGCCAGGTGTCACCACAGGTCAGATGGGTCAGTGACCCCTCTGACCTGTCAGCAGTAGATCACCGTCAGCCGTCTGGGGTCATCGTCAGCAGTATGTCAGAATGGACATGTGAAGGACACTGGTTCGAACGATTGCTCTCGGCTAAACAACTCTGAATCACAAATATTCCACCGCCACTCTGCTCTCTTTCTGAAATAATATACTCTTTTTTAGACTCTTCATGATTACTTCACTCATTCCGAGATATCCCTGGCCGAAAATACTGTTCCCCACTCATGCGGATGAGGGGAGACAGGAGCAAAACAAAACAGCACCTGATATACTTCGCGGTAAGCCGGCGCGCGAGCAAAGCACACAAACGTCTCTTTGAGCGGGCTGCCCGTAAATCGCCGCGGCTATTTACCCCGTAAAAATACCGGCTGACGTTTCTCCGAACGCCGCCTTAGCCTATCTCGGTCGTGTATCGGCCCCATCCCAGTGACGTGCTGCCCCTCCCAGTGACGTCAGAACGACGTCCGTCAGCGAGCGTCATTAATCGCCGCGAGCTCGTGACCTGGCCACCAGCGGTGAGAACACTAACAAAAAACGTCATAAATTATGCTAACTTAGTAAAATTAGATATGCCAGTTCGTGCTGTGAAGAAATGTGGATCAAAGATAGTAGATACCCACTTTAATGAATGGATCATTCTCGTTCATTTTTGAAACATTTTTTGTATGTCCTCCGATTTTGCGACGCTGTGGCACCTACTTTTTACATTTAACTGGTCAGCCGCGCCGCTTCGCGCTCTCAGACTGACCTCGAACAGCTCCTTGTTGTGGTCGATCAGGCTGCGGATGACGTTGATGACGTCGATCCGCTCGGCGGTCTGCTGGCTCAGCTCGCTGCCGAGCTTGGCCAGCGAGTGCAGCATGTTGGGCGCGAACAGCGTCGCCAGGTTGTTGCTGTCCATGCGGTTGCCGGTGAGCCACTCGCCGGCGGCGGTGCGCCGGTCGGCCGAGCAGTCGGCCACCTTCTTCAGGAAGCAGAGCAGCGCACAGAGCGTGTCGCGGTTTGGCACGGCCAGCAGCTGGATGAGGTGCTGCAGGCAGTCGAACTGGTGCTTCCGGTTCCGGATCTCTGGAAAAGTCCGGAAGCCGCGGGTCAGAGCCGAGGTAGAGCCGAGGGAAGCGAGCTTTGAGGCGAGCAGGGACACTGGCGGATGTGGTGATTCTGTTTCGATGAAGTTTTGACACGGCTGTCATATCTATGTTGTTATATACTGATTATTATATGCTTATTATTATATACTTATTATTATATACTTATTATTATATACATACTGATTATTATGTACTGATATACCGATGTTAAAATACTCCAGCATGCATATTGCATTAGATCAGTGCCACCCAGCTCACGGTTTGACCCAACAGATGTCGGGCAGTTTTGGTGCAGCACATCTGCCTTTCTGCATGTCGAGCCTAACACGACAAATGCGGCATCCTCTCGTGCACTGGTTATCTGCGTTATCGGGGCCCTCCACCCACACCGTCTCCATGACAGGGCTTGACTGGTGACTCCCTATCGAGGAGAGGAAGGACCAGACACGTAGCCAGGATTTTATCAGGGAGGGGCCACATCAGTGGAAGCATCAAGTTTCGCTCATCAGCCAGATGTTGTTGAGGGGTTGAGGGGATGGGGTCGGGTCGACAGCAGAATTGCATTTGATCGAGTGTAAATTGGTTTGCTCATGAGGGGGGATGGCCCCTGTTCCACCGCCTTGCTACGTCCATGGAAATAACTGCTGTACTCACTCTGCGAGGCGAGAAAGGGCTGGTAGAGATCGTGCGGCAGCAGCGGCTCTGGCAGGTCCCTGAAGTACTCCTTGATGAGGGTGGCCACGTCGTGGGGGCACAGGTCATCACTGAGCTTCACGTCGGCACCGCTATCAAACTCCTCCCGCAACTGCAGCACGCGGGAGACGGACAAGTGTCAGCAACGTGCCACGCATTAGGGAACAGCTGGAACGAATCTTATCCTCGGATCACGCCAGCAAGAGCACCTAAATTAACATCGTCAATCCCTTGTGCAACTTAAAGCATGCCGGATAAAATGTTTCAACACTTCCCAACTGCACAACAAAGGTCAGCCCGTCGGCAGCTGGCGGCCGGTCCTAAAATAGAGCCTAGAAAGCTCACGGATACGATTCTGTGAGTCATGCAGTATCATCTGGCCCCGCTCAGTCGCACAGTGATTCAGTGATTTCGCTCCGCTCGTGGCCGTGAGCCGCAGCGCTGATCGCGCTGCGGCGGTGCAGCGGTGCAGCGTGGTAGCTGGCTGACGTTAACTCCCGCTGGCAGCCACCACCGCTCCGCGCCGGCAGGCCAGCTGTCTGCGGCGGCCGTACCGCAGCGGAATTCGGGCAAACAGTGCACTGAGCAGAGCCACCCGTGTGTGAGACAGCCGCGAGTCTTCACTCGCCGGAATGTCAGCGATGGGGACGGCAGGTGATGACGCACGCTGATGGGTCATGTAGCTATTCGTCTAAAAAGGGCATTTTCTGCGGGGTTTTCTGCAAAGTATTTAGTGTAATATCACAAGCAATTTCAGCAAGGACAGCAGAAATGCAAAAAGTCGTGGAAGTGGGGTGGTTTTGTCCAGCCGTCAGCAGCTGTCACCGCTCTGTCAGCAGCTGTCAGCAACCGTCAGCAACCGTCAGAAACCGTCAACAACCGTCAACAACCGTCAGCAACCGTCAACAACCGTCAGCAACCGTCAGCAACCATCAACAACCAACAGAAACCGTCAGAAATAGTCAGCAACCGTCAGCAACGGTCAGCAGCCGTCAGCATCCATCAGCAGGGCTGTCAGCCTCCGTCAGCATCGCCGTCAGCAGCTGTCAGCGGCTGTCGGCCGTGTCAGCTGGCGGTGTGGCCGTGACTGGCTGCTCACCTGTCTGGAGCGCTTCTTGCTGCTGCTGACGCGGAAGATGCCGACCGTGTGCAGCCCGTGCGTCTCGATGTGCCGGATGCAGGCGGAGACGAGCTGCGGCACCTGCGGCACGTGCGGCTGCAGCGCGGCCTCGCCGCCGCCGCCGTCCGACGCCAGCGACAGGCTGCTGTCCTGCACCGAGCTGCGCTTCTCCATGATGTTCAGCGACTCACCGAGCGTCTCGTCCTGATGGAGGGGGGGGGGGCAGAGAGTTCAGACGACATAGGTGACGAGGTCAGCGACTCGCACGAGCCGCTCGTCTGACGGGCGGGACACAGAGAGACAGAGAGAGAGTCAGGTGTGACAGGACAAAGGTGATGAGGACAAGTCAAACGGGTGCATGTCGGGGAGATATGATGCAGACAACGTGACATTGTAACACGATTAGTCTTGCGATCGACTAGGGATTGAGAAGCGTATTTTTGACAGCAAGATACAATTGGGAAACACATTTCTCGGAAACGTCATGATATAGCGTCTTCATATTGTACGGACATTTGAACTGCATTCGCGACTCGTCATTACAGTCAACATTGCATTTCCCATTCTGTTTTTTAAACTTTGAATGTGAGTACGTCATTCCGTCGGCTGTCCGTCAGTCGTCCAGTCCGTCAGTCGTCCAGTCCGTCCGTCCGTCCGTCCGTCCGTCCGTCCGTCCGTCCGTGCCGTCCGCCGTCGTCCGTCCGTCGGCCCGTCCGTCCGTCGTCCCGTCTGTTCGTCGTCCGTCTATCCGCGTTCCGTCCCGTCCGTCCGTCCCGTCCGTCCGCCCGTGCCGTCCGTCCGTCCGTCCGTCCGTCGTCCGTCCGTCCGTCCGTCCGTCCGTCCCGTCCGTCCGTCTGTCCGTCCGTCGTCCGTCCGTCTGTTCGTCAGTCGCTCTCCAGTCAGTCCGTACGTCGTCCGTCCGTCCGTCCGTCCGTCGTCCCGTCCGTCCGCTCCGTCCGCCGTCCGTCCGTCCGTCCGTCCGTGTTTCCGTCCGTCCGTCGTCCCGTCGTCCGTCCGTCTTCGAATCGCCGGCCTGTTGCTGCATTCAATGCCGTCTGCCACTGCTCACTGCTCAGTAGCAGGCCGGATGCAAGCGTCAAATCTGGTATGTAACCAAGGCATGCTGAAATCTGACACACATTTTAGCTGGACGTTCTATGCCTATGCATTGTTTCGGTGCCGACATCGGCGTTTCTTTTGCATGTAAATAATAGCACCCGTTTGGTGCCGAGAACAGGACTGAATGCTTCATGGGCGTCGATTTTTTTGTTTGTTCTGACAATGTCTGATTGCAGTACACCTACCATTAAGTTAATCGTCAACCACAACCAGCAAAGAAGATGCATTCATAATCAGCGTTCGCAGCAAATGACGCACCGTTTTCAGACAGGTAACGAAAGAGAAGATTTGTCTGACAGGAACCCGGTCAACAGTTAACTTGGGCACTGAATCTGGATCCCGGATCCACAATGGGATTAAACCATTGTGACCGATCAGTGCCAAGTTAATTGTTGGCTTGGAAAGCGTCTATGTCGTATCGAGGAAGGGTGGCGGGATTCAGTTGGGAGAGGAATCCGGACTCCAGACAGGGAAACACATTACCGGATGCTGCGCATCGAATGAATTGATGGTCTTTAAAGCACAATGGGACCGCCATGGTCAATGACCTCTGGATTTGGTGTCCTTTATCTTTCTTGTAAAAAATATTAGAACGAAAAATGAACATTTGTTGTATTGAAGTGGCAATGTGCGTATCACTTTCAGAAGATTTGTTCATAGATGCGGCTTATCGGTTGAGAGCAGACTTGTGCTCGGATCCCGAAAAAAGATCCCCGGGATCTGATCTATGGGATCTGGTTCCCGGATCCGCTGGGATCATAGATCCACCTTCACAAATTGTCGATGGATCTACTGGGATCATAGATCTGTCTTCTACATTGGTCAACGGATCCGGCGAGATCCAAGATGGCAGGCACCATTTTGCATTGGGATCCACTGGGATCGCAGATCTGCCATTGTGCAGATGTGTTTTTTCGGAACCCATATTTTTAGTAATTTTCAGTACTTTCCAAATCGTTCTATATTAATCTAACATGGGCTTATACCTTTTATATAGATGTTGTCAAGAAATACTAACATTGTGGCAGATTATAAAAGTCAGATCCTGTCGGATCCGAGATCCGTTGGGATCAGATATCCATTTTCCTCTTTATCCTGGGATCCAAGATCCGTTGCAAAATTAATCGATGGATCTACTGGGATCCAAGATCCACTGTTGTAAGTTGTCGTGGGATCCAGTGGGATCATAGATCCAACATAGCGCTTTGTCGAGAGATCCTACTTTCAGATCCTACCCAAGCACATGTCTGGTTTGGGGCTTATAAGTTGTGTTTCTTTCGCCGTACAAACCAATGAATCATGTCACAATGCGACCTTGACGCCTTTCACCTGCCACCACTCTGTTGGGCGTCGGTGTGCGGGGGCGGTGGAGGGCCGACGGAGCAGCGGAGGGCCGAGGGGGCGGTGAGTGCCGCCGGCTGGAGATCGGCGCGGCGGGCTCCTCCGCTGGCTGGCTGGTGTTTATGTCTCAGCAGCTCGGCGGCGGCAGCTGGCCGGCGGGCGGACGGCGCCGCGCCGCGCGCGGCGGGCACGCGGCCAGCCGGGAGGCGCAGATTCAGGCCTGCTGCCGCTAAAATAATCCAGCCACCTTCTGCTGCGGCGAAAATAGGGCCGGCTGGCTGGCGGGGCGGCCGGCGGCGCTCAGCTGGCGCGCAGTCAGCTGACACCGGCTGAGCTGCCGAGGAGCCGGCCACCGACGCAAGGCAGCCGGCCGGCCTCGGCCGCCGCCGCCGGCTATTTACAAACTGAAACCGCGCCGCTGTCGGTCGGTATGGACGCCGCTGTCGGTCGGTATGGACGCCGCTGTTGGTCGGTATGGACGCCGCTTGTCGGCCCGGTTTATGGGCGCCGCTGTCGGCCGGTATGGACGGCCGGCTGTCGCCGGTAATGGCCGCCTCTGTCGGCCGGATGGACGAGGCTTGTCGTCGGTATGGAACGCGCTCGTCGGCCGGTTGTACGCGCTGTAGGCCGGTATGGATCGAGGCCTGTCGGCCGATATGGACGCCGCTGTCGGCCGTATGGACCCGCTGTCGCCGGTGATGGACGCGCTGTTCGGCCGTTGGGTGACCGCTGTGGTTTGGTATGGGTTGCGCTGTCAGCCGGTATGGACACTGCTGTCTGTCCGGTTGGGTGCCGCTGTCGACGGTATGGACCGCCTCTGTCGGCCCGGTAATGTGACGAGGCTGTCGGCCGATATGGACGCCACTGTCGGCCGGTATGGACGCCGCTGTCGGTCGGTATGGACGCCGCTGTCGGTCGGTATGGACGCCGCTGTCGGCCGGTATGGACGCCTCTGTCGTCCGGTATGGGCGCCGCTGTCGGTCGGTATGGGCGCCGCTGTCGGTCGGTATGGACGCCGCTGTCGGTCGGTATGGACGCCGCTGTCGGCCGGTAATGGGCGCCCGCTGTCGGCCGTGATGTGACGAAGGCCTGTCGGTCGGTATGGACTGCCGTTGTCGGCCGAGTATGTACGCCCGCTGTAGGCGTTATGGACGAGGCTGTCGGCGATATGGACGCCGCTGTCGGCCGGTATGGACGCCACTGTCGGCCGGTATGGACGCCGCTGTCGGTCGGTATGGACGCCGCTGTCGGTCGGTATGGACGCCTCTGTCGGCCGGTATGGACACCGCTGTCGGTCGGTATGGACGCCGCTGTCGGTCGGTATGGACGCCGCTGTCGGGCCGTGTCGGTACCAGTGGTGACGACAGGCAAAGAGGCTGCGTCACCGACTTGCGTTGACCAGCAGGAGAGCCGGCCTGGCCAGCGCAGCCTCTCCAGCAGGAGGCCCGGCCTGGCCAGCGCAGCCTCTCTCCAGCAGGAGAGCCAGCCTGGCCAGCGCAGCCTCTCTCCAGCAGGAGAGCCGGCCTGGCCAGCACAGCCTCTTCCAGCAGGAGGCCCGGCCTGGCCAGCGCACAGCAGGAGAGCCGGCCTGGCCAGCGCAGCCTCTCTCCAGCAGGAGAGCCGGCCTGGCCAGCGCAGCCTCTCTCCAACAGGAGGCCCGGCCTGGCCAGCGCAGCCTCTCTCCAGCAGGAGAGCTGGCATGGCCAGCGCAGCCTTTCTCCAGCAGGAGGCCGGCCTGGCCAGCGCACAGCAGGAGAGCCGGCCTGGCCAGCACAGCCTCTTCCAGCAGGAGGCCCGGCCTTGGCCAGCGCACAGCAAGGAGAGCCGGCTGGCCAGCGCAGCTCTCTCCAGAGGAGAGCCGGCCTGGCCAGCGCAGCCTCTCTCCAACAGGAAGGCCCGGCCGGCCAGCGCAGCTCTCTCCAGCAGGAGAGCCGCATGGCCAGCGCAGCCTTTCTCCAGCAGGAGAGCCGGCCTGGCCAGCGCAGCCTCTCTCCAGCAGAAGACCCGGCCTGGCCAGCGCAGCCTCTCTCCAGCAGGAGAGCCGGCCTGGCCAGCGCAGCCTCTCTCCAGCAGGAGAGCCGGCCTGGCCAGCGCAGCCTTTCTCCAGCAGGAGAGCCGGCCTGGCCAGCGCAGCCTCTCTCCAGCAGGAGAGCCGGCCTCGCCAGCGCAGCCTCTCTCCAGCAGGAGAGCCGGCCTGGCCAGCGCAGCCTCTCTCCAGCAGCCAGCTGAGCCGGCAGAGTGACGCTGGCGGGCCGCCGGGCCCACTGACTGCCAACAGGTGACTGTCGCCGACACAGACACCCGGGCGACTGCCGCGCGGGCAACAGACGGCGGCGGCCTCTGCCAGATGATAGGAAACCCTGACACGCCGCTCAACTCACGTGAAATGCTATCGATAAAATGATTCTTTTTCATGCGTCCGATCGGAAAATCATAATTTCTGTGGTAAACCGTTTTCGAATCGTTTTAATTTCAAATGCTATTTAAAGGTTCGAAAAATGACAGGAGCGACACGTGACTTATGTCAGTTTTAGCTGACCTGTCTGTGTCTGCTCTCACCTCTGGAATCAATGACATGTGTCGATAACAAGCCGCGCTGCCGCCCAGCGTCGCGAATTCCGCCGCTAACCGGGCGGCGGCGTTGACAGAACTATTTAATTTTACCCACACTTCTGCCCGGCGCGTGATTTGTTGGACCTGATACCGGGCGCACTAACGACGTGCTCGCCTATGCCGAAAATGCGGCGAGCTATTCGAGCAGTGGTCCCCAAATTACGGAAATCCTGCTGACACCGCGACCCGTCAGTCTCTCAGCGGCGGCGGCGGTGGCGGCGGCGGCGGCGGTGGCGGCTGAGGGCGGCGGCGGCGGCGGCTGAGGGCGGCGGCGGCGGCTGAAGGGCGGCGAGAGGGCGGCGGGGGGTGGCGGCGGCTGAGGGCGGGGCGGCGGCGGCGGCTCGAGGGCGGCGGCGGCGGGCGGCGGTGAGGGCGGCGGGCGGCGGTGGCGGCGGCTGAGGGCGGCGCGGCGGCGGCGGCGGCGGCGGCGGCGGCAGTGGCGGCCGGCTGAGGGCGGCGGGTGGCGGCGGCGGCGGCCTGAGGGCGGCGGCTGAGGGCGGCGGCTGCGGCGGCGGCGGCGGCGGCGGCGGCGGCTGAGGGCGGTATTCACGACCGCCCTCAGGTGACGCGGCGGTGGTGGACAAACTCATCTCACAAACTCCTCTCACAGTCAGCACCCAGCCACGGCGCCCCGAGCCACGAACCCGAGGCCCGAGCCCGAGCCCGAGCCAGAACAGCCGACGCTGTGCCGGGTTATCACCACGTCACGTTAAGTCACGTTCCGTCGCGTCACTTAGCGTACCGTCCTCCAGCATCACACAGCGCCACGTCACGTCACGCCGGGTCACGCAGCACCATGTAAGCGTTACGCGAGTCGTGCAGTGTCGACTCGCGTCGCGTGACGTCACGTCTCGTGACGTCACGTAGCGTCAAGCGGTGTCAAGTCAGGTGCGGCGGCGTGCGGCGGGGAGCCGCCGGTCACCTTGTCTCTGATGGCGTCCATCAGTGAGGAGAAGGAGGCGTGGCTGCCGCCGTGGGAGGACTTTCTGCTGAGCGTCTCGTCCAGCCTGTCGCGGAGGGGGGAGCCGCCCCGGCCGCGCAGTCGCCGGTCGTTGTCCATGCACGTCTTGAGCGGAATGCCGAACACCATGCCCTGGGCGTTGTTGTTGTTCCCTGCCGAGGTCAGAGGGGTCAGTGGTCGGCCTCGGTACAGGGCAGTGACATGGTCTGGAGTGTCAGTCACTGGGTCGGTGAGGCAGGTAGGGTCAGACAGGTCGGTGGTCGAGAGGACCCGGCGATGGCAGGCCCTCAGCTCTCACGCACCGCAGAAGGATGGCTCGGCTCCGTTGCCGGGCGGCGGTGGTGTTTACGCTATTCTCTCGGGGCATGACGTCATGTGTCTGTCAAACAACAAGGACAAACCAAGCATCCAGGATAAACAGGGCCCTGCGAGAATACTGGTGGGCCGCGGCCGCGGCCGGAGCTGCGGCTGTGAACGGCTGACGTACGGCCAGCCGCCGGAGACCCGGCAGCCTGCCTCTATCTGAAGACAGCTGCCGGGTAGGCGGACCGGTGACAGATTTATCAGTGGCCCGGGATAGCGGCGGGTCAGAGCCGGCAGACGCGGCGGCAGCGGCGCGCCGCGATGACACATGGCTACCGAACCGTCTGTCATACGGCGTGACAGTTGGATGTGACTCACAAGCCGGCTGATTCATACGAAAGCATTCGGTCTTAAGATGTAAATAAAACAAATGTCATGCGTCAAGATCAAACGTGCTGTTTGGAAATGGCACGACGCGGTGACAGTGCAATATCAAAGGCAACTCAGCAGGCATGGTGATCTGAAATCCGACATGAAACGGCACTTATTCGTCAGGTGTCAATCAGGAACTAGTGGATCACAGATGGAGCGAAGAACACACACGCGGTCACAACACTCGCATGTCAACACCTTCCACTTCTCAAACATTTGGTCACCATTCAGGGGCGGAACTTTATATCTCTGGGAGGGCCCCCGGCCTCCCCTCAATGCTGAGCTGAGCTCTCCCAATGTTGCTCGGGGCGGCCCCAATGTTTTCAAAAAGTGTGTCCCTCCAAAATTGCAAGACGTTCCAATTATTATGTTTTGAATTTTGTGTATTCCTTCACATCAAGATGAGATTCTATCTTAGGAGTTTGTATTGTTATCTTATAAGTAGATATACATACGAATACTTATTGTGATTCCATCTGTGAATACTTTTTGGATTATGATACAGATAATTAATTAGTTGGTAGCTAGTATTATCTTCTGCTAACAAGGCCGTAGATACAAGGTTCAAGCGTTCATATTAGCAAATAGTGGAGGGGGAGTCAATTAGTCATCGGGGCGCTTTATTTCAATGGTGTTCAATGAAATTTATTGCAAATTTATTGTTTGCCTAGAATAGGGCTGATAGTTAATTAAGTCTTTTTGGCTCCCTGGTAGTGCAATATCCTACACATCCAACATCCGTGCTAAATTTTACGTTTGATACGGAGGCTGGAGCATTGAGGGGATCGAGCCATCAAAGGGCATCGGACTTGGGGCCCATGGCACCTCCAGGAGGTTAACCGAGGTCGGCCTGAGGGGGTCCTTTGCCCAGGCTGACCTGACGAGACCTCGGTCAGCCTAAGCGGGCCTCGTTGGGATCGGAGGGGAGCTCGGTCGGCCTGAGAGACACTCCGTCGACTTGAAGGAGTCCCTCGTCTGCCTAAGGGGGTTCCAGTCGGCCTGAGGAGCAATTGTTCGGCCTGAGGGTACCCTGCCGGCCAGAGGGGGCTCTCGGTCTACTAGGGTGACCCTCGGTCGGCTTGAGGGAACCTCGGCCGGCTTGAGGGGACTCTTGATCGGTCTGAGTAGCTCTTACTCGGCCTGAGAGACCCGCTGTCTGCCTGAGGGGCCTCTGTTGGGCTGGAGGGCCCCTCCGTCGGCCTGGATGGAAACTCAGTCGGCCTGAAAAGGCTCCCGGTCCACTTCATTGCCCCTCGATCGGCTTGAGGGAACCTTAGCCGGCTTGAGGGGTTTTATTCGGGCTGAGGAGCCTTTGTTCGGCCTGGAGTTATCTTTTTTGGCCTGATGACCCTTCTTCGGCCTAAAGGACCATTTGTCGGCCTGATGGGCCTCTACCCGCCGTGGTGCCTGGTGTCGCATGGTGCCTTCGGTCAGCTTGAGGATGCCTTCTGTCGGCCTGGGGGTCCTAAGTCGGCTTGACGGGCCTTCGGAGTCAGGGACGTAGGCCAAAGGGAGGCCACCCTGAGCAAACTAATTTACACTAGATAAAATGCGATTCTGCTAACGAACCCATCTCCCTACCAGTCAATATCATATGGCTAAGATTCAAAATTTGATTCCACCACTGACGTGCCCCCTCCTCCCCCTGAGGAAAATCCTAGCTACGTGCCTGACTTGAGCATTTGGCCTTTGCCCCCCCCCCCCCCCAACGGATTTGGTTAAAAGTCTACCACTGTCACTATCGTATCCACAGATGCACTAAGCAGCAAGGCCTCCGACACACTGGCGGATCCAGCCGTCGTTTTTTTGGGGGGAGGGGGGACATTTTTTCTGGCTAAAAGGTACCCCATTTTTTCTCCGGATTTGGTCCGGTCACCTTATTTTGGTATTTGAGCTTAACAAACTCATATTAAAAACACAATACTCTGTAGCAATTATGCTACGGAATATGCACATATAAGTAGTAATAACATTTATCTCAAACCAACTCGCATGAGCGTCGCCGATAATTTTTAAGTGGGCGTCGGCTGAAATGACAAAAAAGCGTCTTTGCAGCAGTTCAGTATGGATTTCCATGTTATCAAAGATACTTAAGTTATTTAGCGCCGCGAAGCGGTGCGAAATTTGTACGGGTTTACCTGATAAAACCCAGAAATAAAGGGGGTGGGCCTCCGGCCTTGTAGAGGATAAGTGTCTAAAAATGCTATTCATTCAATTCAGCGTTACGACGAACCGAAGACGATGACGATGGTTTCGTTATGCCACCTCGTTTTGACAATGGCTATCGATGTGACGCCGTGGCCCGCGAAGCGGCGTATAACAAAGGTATTGGAAAATTACATTTTTATATTGGAACCAGACCGTGATTGGAGCCAAGCCTCTGGTAGTCCTTTTAATGGTTTCACAGCTTGGTATGATGACAAATATTGAAATGAAGGTAGTTTTTAATATGTCTACATTAGCATCGGATAGTAAATCCCGATGACCAATGGAAGTCAGCACTCAACAGTGCATGTGATAATAATAATAACTGTACCAGTGTACCTATAGCATACATATGTACCGAACTGCAATGAACCAGTAAAGCGCCGTAGCTTGCGGTGAACGAGCGAGTGCGAAGGAAATGTATGGTGAATTTCAACTCAATCGGGCAAGTAGTTTCTGATATACAAAAAGGTGCGCACGTGCGCACTTGCAAAGGCACCCACCCCTGACTTATGGGAAAGTGACGGCTGAGAAGTCCTAACCACGCTTGTGTTTTGTGGCGGCGGTGACGGTGACGGCGTTAATGGCGGCGGTGGAGATAATTGAGAAAATGTATGTTTAATTTTGAGTTGGTACCTAGACTTAAGCGCTTGTAAGCGCTTCTGTGCAAACTCACCCTTAATTTGTATTGACTTCCTCTTTCTGTTAATAAACGTGATGATGATGATGACGCACCAAATTTGCACACAATCGGTTCAGCAGTTCCTGAGATATAGAATAGGGGTGTGCACGTGCGTACGTGCAGAGGCACCCACCCCTGACTTGTGGAAAAGCGGCGGCTGAGGGGTCCCTAACCACATACCAAATTCGAACACAATCAGCCCAGCCGTTGCGAAGTTTTTGCGACAAAACACCTTAAACACCCCTCACGTGCCACGCGCAGTGGTAGTCGCCCACATGAGTCGGACCTGGTCTCAAACAGGGAAGATTGATGGGGCTACTCAGCAAAGAAACCCGCTTGTCAATCGGACGTGTGGTTGCAAAGATATCAGCTTCTCAAAAGCGTCGCCACGGGTCGGGTCGGGTTGGGTCGAGTCACTCATAATAATCATATTTTTTCCATATACCACGTAAAGACGAGCGAGCGCTCGCTTCGCGCTCGCTCGTAACAACTGGTAAGAGTGTACATGGTTTGACAGCAGCAAGAGGCAGTACGACTTTTACGCGCATAAATGGTCCCTGTGTATCTGAAGGAGCTTGGGGGAGATGGCTCGGGGAGATGGTCCTGGCCTGGTCCCTACTATTAATTAGCTCTTCGATCCAGCAAGTTGGGCACCACTGGAGCAGCTTGCGGGTGCCGATCGGGGAGATCAACCCACTACAGCTAGTGACGATGTCAGTCACTGGCGGATCCAGGGGGCAACCAGGCCATTGCCACCCAAAGGCCTCGAAGGGGGCCAACGTGTCTTTTGACCCCTCCAAAACGTCAACAATTTATCATAAAAATTACCTTTGCAATAGTCAAAATCCAGCTATTTACAGTGAAAACTGTAAAAATTCGCGCCGATTCGCGGCATGACGTTCCAATCTATCCTGTTTGAGACCAGTGCCGACCCTGTTTGAGACCAGTGCCGACCCTGTTTGAGACCAGTTGCGCCACCCTGTTTGAGACGCAGTGCCGACCCTGTTTTGGACACAGTGCCCACTGTTTGAGAACCAGTGCCGACCCTGTTTGAGACCAGTGCCGACCCTGTTTGAGACCAGTGCCGACCCTGTTTGAGACCAGTGCCGACCCTGTTAGAGACCAGTGCCGTGGAGACGCCTGTCGCTGTCTCCACCCGTCTCCAGTTTCATCCCAGACCACGGCTGTGTATCGTCCCGCCCCCAGACGAGCCGCTCTGCGGCCATGTCGGGACGTCGCTCCCACCGCGATTTCGCCAGTCTCGGCTGGCAGATCTATAAACCTGCGATCTAAACAGTTTGGAGAGGAGCGGGACCGCCCGCCAGCGCCGAGAGGTGCGTGACGTCACGGCCGTGTAGCGGCACGCTGCCAGCCGCGCCGCCCGCAGGCGAAATGGGTCAAACTTCTGGAAAGCGGCCGACACAGCCGAAACATGACGACCGGAGTGGATGGCCCCAGATTGGCTTACCCGGTGGTCTGATCAAACGGAACGAAGAGTGCTTGTTCATTCAACTGTCTGGACGTCTGTGGGTCTGTCAGTTTCAATTTTCGCTCTCCTTCTCTCCTTCCCTCTCTCCCTATTCCTTCCTTCCTTCCTTCCTCCCTCCCTTCCTTCTTTCCTTCCTTCTTTCCTTCCTTCCTTCCTTTCTTCCTTTCTTCCTTCCTTCCTTCCTTCCTTCCTTTCTTCCTTCCTTCCTTCCTTCCTTCCTTCCTTCCTTCCTCCCTCCCTTCCTTCCTCCCTCCCTCCCTTCCTTCCTTCCTTCCTTCCTTCCCTCCCTCCTTCCATCCTTCCCTCCTTCCCTTCTTCCCTCCTTCCCTCCTTCCCTCCTTTCCTCCCTCCTTTCCTCCCTCCTTTCCTCCCTCCTTCCCTCCTTCCTTCCTTCATTCCTTCGTTCCTTCGTTCCTTCCTTCCTTTATTCCTTCCTTCCTTCCTCGCTCCTTTTTACCTCCCCTCTCTCTTAGCTCCTTATCTACCTCGCTCTCCTAACTTCTTCATGTCTTTTTCCTCCTTTCTTGCTCTTCTACATCACCGTCGCGCCGCTATCTTTTCACAGCTGATCTTTTATTCCTTTTTTTCTTTATTTCATCACCTCTTCCTTATTCTCTCTGGAAATAATGGAGACCTTGTACTGGAAGTATGTATTTGCTATGGCATACCCCTTGTTCAAACAATATACTTTACTGGTAGCCAGGCACTTAGCCAAGATTTTTCTCAGGGGGTGGGGGGCACGTTGGAAAAATCACATTTTACTCCTCAACCATATGCTGCTGACCGGGGGTGGGGGTCAGATTCAATACGGTCTAGCCGTCGGTTAGGGGGTTGCAAAAAAGTAGCCCCATTTTTTTCCACCACCGGATTTAAGCCGGCTTCACCTTATTTGGGGTATATTTCAATGTTTATTTTTTATTCTTTCGAAAAAAAAACGCTGGCAACATAATATGTTCTATCGGCGTTTTTGTTATAATCTACGGAATATACCTACACATATAAGTAATAATAACGTTTATCACATACCAACTTGCAGGGGCATGGCCGATAATTTTCCAGTGGGGGTCGGCTGAAATGACGAATAAAATGCATCTTTGCAGTATTTGAATGTGGATTTCCATGTTATAGTTAGCGCCACGAAACGGCGCGAAATTTTTACGGGTTTGCCTGATAAAACTAAAAAATATAGACGATGGGCCTTGTATAAACTAAAAATGCCATGCATTCAATTCCGCGTTACGACGAACCGAAGACGATAACGATGGCCTCGTTATGACGATGGCCACTGATATGACGCCGCGAAGCGGCGTGAAAATGCTACTTTTAGGTCGTGGAAAACGAAACTTCAGTATCAAAACCAGACCGTGAGTGGAGCCAAGCCTCAGATAACCCCTTTTCGTTGCACATATCGGCATGATAACAAAATGAAAAGCTTTCGGGTGCTTACTCCCGATGTCCGCTTCTTTGCGTTCGCGTCCCTTTTTTCGGAACTCGGGAGACTAGCTAAACATGTTATCCGCCTGAGAGTTAATATTTATGAAGGAAGTGGGCACAGGTGCCAGCCTAGGAGAGTCTCTGCCAGAACAGGGGACCACTCCCAACTTAAAAAATGTGTCAATGTACGTCCGTTTGTGGTGCAAATATGAAGTTGAATGCTGCTAGAACACGATTATGATTATGTTTCTCACAAACAGTGTTCCAATTTCGTATTTTTTAATATTTGGGCTGGATGAAGTCATATGAGAGGAAATTTTTGGAAAAAAAAAGACAACCTTCACGCTGCCATAATGTAGCACTAGTGTATGGCTAATGTTAGGCCAAGGTAAAACAGTCGACTGTATCAACATTTAGTAGAGCTACGAATCGGCTCAGGACATTCAATACATTGGGGACTGGGGATGGTTAAGATGTCAAAAACCAAACTCGAATTTTACCTGTGATTCGACCTTCAGTGGTTGTTTTAACTTATACCATACATAATTTAAATGCCAAGCACGCACAATGGCTATCTCAACTCAAATCTTATGTTAAGGTGGGACAGTCCCTTTAATGGAATTTATTTTCCATTTTCCTAATTTGTATAAGTAATTGCAAAACTCGTGTCATGCCGCGAAGCGTAGCAAAATTTGTCAGGTTTTCACTGTGAATAGCTGGATTTTGACTGCTGCAAAGACAATTTTTACAATAAATTGTTAACGTTTTTGGGGGGCAAGAGACATGTTGCCCCCTTTCAAGGCTGTTTGGAGGGCATGACCTGGTTGCCCCCTGGATCCGCTAGTGGTCGAGTCGTCAGATAATCCCATTCTATCTAGTGTTAATTTATTTTGCTCAGGGGGGGGGGGCATTGCCCCGTGCCCCATTGGTACGTCCCTTGTGGTCGCAAGCCAGCCTCAACTCATAGTCATCCTTACTTATATTTCCCCTCTATCATAGTCCTTCTCACTTCTCTTTCTCCTATCATAGTCCTACTTACTCCATTCTTAGTGTTTCCCGCCACAGTAGGCACGCGACATGTTTGACGACTCACCGCTTGTGTCGCCTCACCTTTTTCGTCCCGTTTGGCCGTATCGAAGAAGCCGGTAGTGAGCGGCCTCTTCTTCAGGAGATACGGTCTCCGTTTCGGCTTATGTCCCGCCGTCACGTTGAAGTCTGCCAAGAAAGGACAATAAACAGTCACTGTCACGTGGCACCCGTACAGAGCGAGAGAGCGAGAGAGCAGGAGAGCGAGAGAGCAGTGAAAGAAGCGAGAGAGCGAGAGGAGCGACGAGAGCGAGAGAGCGAGAGAGCGAGAGAGAGAGAGAGGCGAGCGAGCGAGAGAGCGAGAGCAGCGAGAAGAGCGAAGAGCGAGAGAGCGAGAGAGCGAGAGAGCGAGAGAGCGAAAGAGCGAGAGAGCGAGAGAGCAAGAACAAGAGCGAGAGTGAGAGTGAGAGTGAGAGTGAGAGTGAGAGTGAGAGTGAGAGTGAGAGTGAGAGTGAGTGAGAGTGAGTGAGAGTGAGTGAGAGTGAGTGAGAGTGAGTGAGAGTGAGTGAGAGTGAGTTGAGAAGTAGTGAGTGAGTGAGAGTGCGTGAGAGTGAGTGAGAGTGAGTGAGAGTGAGTTGAACGAGTGGGTGAGTGAGAGTGAGTGAGGAGTGTAGTGTGAGTGAGTGTGGAGTGAGAGTGAGTAGAGTGAAGTGAGTGGAGTGGGAGGTGAGTGGGAGTGGAGTGAGAGTGGTGAGAGTGAGTGAGAGTGAGTGGAGAGTGAGTGAGTAGTGAGTGAGAGTGAGTGAGAGTGAGTGGAGAGTGGAGTGAGTGGAAGAGTGAGAAGTGAGTGAGAGTGAGTGAGAGTGGAGTGAGAGTGAGTGAGAGTGAGTTGAGAGTGGTGAGAGTGAGTGAGAGTGAGTGAGAGTGAGTGGAGTGAGTGAGAAGTGAGTGAGAAGTGAGTGAGAGTGAGTGAAGTGAGTGAGAGTTGAGTGAGAGTGAGGTGAAGGAGTGAGTGAAGTGAGTGAGAGTGAGTGAGAGGTGAAGTTGAGAGTGAGTGAGGTGAGGAGTTGAGTGATAGTGATGTGAGTGATAGTGATGTGAGTGAGAGTGATGTGAGTGATAGTGATGTGAGTGATAGTGATGTGAGTGAGAGTGAGTGAGAGTGACGTGAGAGTGGTGAGAGTTGGTGAGAGTTGAGTGAGTAAGGTGAGTGGAGAGTTGAGTGAGAGTGAGTGAGAGTGAGTGAGAGTGAGTTGAGAGTGAGTGAAGAGTGAGTGGAGAGTGGTGAGAGTGAAGAGTGAGTGAGAGTGAGTGGAGAGTGAGTGAGAGTGAAGTGGAGAGTGAGTGAGGTGAGTGGAGAGTGAGTGAGAGTGAGTGAGAGTGAGTGAGAGTGAGTGTAGAGAGATAGAGAAGAGATTATTATGATGAGAGTGAGTGAGAGTGAGTGAGAGTGAGTGAGAGTGAGTGAGAGTGAGTGAGAGTGAGAGTGAGATGAGTGGAGTGAGAGTGAGTGAGTGAGAGTGAGTGGTGAGAGTGAGTGAGAGTGAGTGAGAGTAAGTGAGAGTGAGTGTGAGTGAGTGAGAGTGAGTGAGAGTGAGTGAGAGTGAGTGAGTGTAGAAGTGGTGAGTGTGAGTGTGAGTGTGAGAGAGAGTGAGAGCGAGAGAGAACGCGACTGATTGCGACAGAAATGTGGCGCGCAATGCCCTGGTCCTCGGCAGGAACGCGGTTAGTAACAGCTACACATATTTTGTTATCAGTCCACGGACAGCAGGCGCACAGCCGGCCAAAAACACAGTTTACCAGGGCAAACGATGTGGCTCTTTCAGGTTGACAATGCTCCATAACATTGTCATAAATTAATTTTTCCTACGGAGCTACAGCTCAAAGGAGTAAACAAATTGCTATCCGATTGTTGTACACACATATTTGCATGATGTATCGACTATCGTGGCCACTTTTTGTTTGAACGGGAAGTGTCTGCAACAACCGACACCAAGTACGCCTGGTCTAAACTAAAACCAATGACGGTTCAGCGTTTCTGTATCGTGTGACTCCGTTGCAGAGCTTTTATGCGATCGATTTCGCAGCATGGGGTTCGTCCCTGATTGAAACGTCCAATTCTACATTAGGCTTCTCCTGCGATGCCTCCGAACACCGTTCATGCCTGCACTGGTATGCTGTGCCGGACGGCTGTAGTGCAATGCGGTACAGTCTACCCACGCCTCCATTGGCGATACACACTATACTCGATCATACATCGGCGTGTTGTTCCTATTCATTATTCTGCCCTGTACCTGAGATGAGTCACAGCATCACCGACTGCGAACAGTGATATCACATTTGCATTCACGAATGATCAGGATTAAGACTGTGTTAACGGTGAAAGCACAGCAGATTGGAGAACAGAGTTAATCCGCCCCGTAGATATTCACGATTCACGACAATTTTTTTGACCTTGTATTCAACATGGCATTAGGACAAGATGCTGCCTTTCTCAGCATTTCAAGGCTTATTGAACAAAAGTCTGTTGTTTTACTATTTACATGGACGGGTCTAGGACCTAGTTTGTGGCACGATCACTCCGAAAAAGTTTATATAAAAAATCGGATTTCGCTCCCTTATGGATTCTTAGATGTTTTAAAATAAACTTGTCTTAGTCAAATTTGCGTAGATGTCCTTCTAAATCAGGAAATTGGTAAATTTGCGCCGATATCAGGCGTTTTTTTAAGGGGGCATTTGCCCTGATGCCCCCTGGATCCGCCAGTGACTATTCACTTACGTTATCTACGAACAATATATTCTAAAATGTATACCTCGGTCCTCCTCGATTTCTTTGCATCTTTGAGACATGTACTGCTATTTAGGCTTTTCATTTTTATTTTGTTTTTGTTTACTACGAGAGAATATTTTATCAACTTTCCATCATGTCGTTTGTATACACTGCAGCCGAGGGTGCCGTTTCTGCACCAGGCCTCACCTTTCGGAATGCGTACGGTGCAGCCGAGGTTGAAGTCTACGAGCCGCTGCAGAGCCACCTGCTGGACGGCGGCGGCCTCCATCTCGGTGAGCTGGAGCAGTGTGGTGTCGCAGAGCGTCACCGTCCGGCTCTGGATATTCACCCACTGACAACTGGCCTGCAACGGACAGACGGCGGCATGTTACATCCTACTCAGAAACAGACACGGCACGGTGGTGTGGCACGACACGGAGGGACATTGACATGGAGACGGAAATAGACAAAGCTAATTTAGCCAAGTAGATAAGAGAGTGTTGTGTGAAGGCGTCACGTGCCTTTATATCTATTAGGTACGTCACGTAGATGCTTAGGAACACAAGAAACGTGCCAGCCGCATTCTGTTGGCTGATGCAAGATGCGCTACTAACAACAACTCGCTATATTTAGCGGACACGGCTAAATGCTCCCACTATTTGGACCATTTGGACGTAACGGATAGGGGTCATTACCCTGACGTCCGACTGAGTTCGAGCAGTTCTTCACGGCTCCGCAACACGTGCTGAGGTCAACTGAGCCACGCCCACCTCACTCCCCACCCCTCCCCATCCCTCCCCCTCTCTCGGCCGCTGGTCCACCGTTTAAGAACCAGCCCATAGCGACAGACAGTAGTGGGCGCACCACCGCCGTCTGGCTGACAGGCTGACACCTGACAGGTTGTGAGAAAAATGGACTAAAACTGGAGTTACACACTCACACAGTCACAGCGTCAGACCAGACCTTGAACGCACAGTCAGTGGTTGAGAACGTTAATGCATAGTACATAAATGCCCGAATATGTTGTTTTCGGGGCATGAATTCAACGGCTTACTCAATCGGTGCGGCAAGTTAGCGTCTGTTTCCTTCACCTCTGGATGGCACAGACCAGTTGTCTCTCTCTCGTCACAGTGTCAGCAGTTCGCACCGCGTCACCAGGCCCGGCACAGCCACCGTCAATATCTCCTGTTTTTATGCGGCATGCCGCTGTCCTAATGACTTAAAGGCTGACAGGAACGCAGCAAAAACACACCAACCTGAGTTGGCTTTCAGCGCTGTGGCCGCTTTAGACTGGTTAGCGCCGGTTAGTGATCGGTTCTCAGTTTGTCCTGACCTGTCTGGGAGTCATACCCAGTCTCTGCAAAAGTGGACAACTGCAATACCGGTGTCAGTGGCGGCGTATCGTATTTTTTGGGAAGGAGGGGGGGGGGGGCTAAAGCAATTTCCCAGGGCCCGCGGTGCTTCAGGGCTCCCCTCTTGTACTGAGGGCTCCCTCGCCACCATGCGCGCTATATATGCGAGTATATTAATATGCGTTATATAGGCCCCCAGACCTTCCGAGGGCCTCTCAGGCTTACCGAGGAGCCCCTCAGGCCCGCTGAGGACATTCTGTTGGCCTTCAGGCTGGCTGGAAGCACGTCGGAGTCCTCGGCTATTTTTTGCTTGTTCCAAAATAAAGACAAATCCAACTAAACTCTGGGAGAACCCCTCTTGTAAGTTTATAGGGGAGGGGCAAAATAATGTTTTCCCCAACTTTTTTAATGGGGGGGGGCAGCTGCTTCCCCTGCCCCTACCCCCTTTGTCTGCCGGCCCTGGTCCGTGTACTATGGAACTGACTGGCGTGTACGCCACGTACGCCTCGCAACTAAGTCTTGCCGGCCCTGATCCGTTTATTGTACTATGGAACTGACTGGCGTGTACGCCACGTACGCCTCGCAACTGAAGTCTGCCGGCCCTGGTCCGTGTACTATGGAACTGACTGGCGTGTGTACGCCACGTACGCCTCGCAACTGAAGTCTGCCGGCCCTGGTCCGTGTACTATGGAACTGACTGGCGTGTACGCCACGTACGCCTCGCAACTGAAGACGTATCACTACATAGCCGTCAGAAGCAATCAAAGATATTTATCTACGGTATTAGTAATACTTACTACTATTCTGGTAGACCTCGAGCCGTCAGAGGTTACCATTTGTTTACATATTTTCACATTCCTTCACGTCACCACCCTGTATACACATTATACAGGGTGGTGCAGACAGATTTACCTCATCAGATTTCGGTCCCTAACTCAATTTTTTTTAGATGGATTTCAGTGGAATTCTGCATGCTTTACCTTGATAAACATACGCGAAAGCCGCAATGGTTATTTGTTCTGTATCGGAGCTTTTGTTGATGACTGACTAAATCCAATAAAAGACACTAAATTATGACGCTCAAGCAGGCCTGACACCATGTGTGTATCGGAGGTGTGTGTGTTGGGGGGGGGAGGTAGACATGTTCCTTCGACATTTTACGATTTTAGCATTACACCGATGGACGTTGCATGGAAAGAATATATTTCATAATGCCTTCGTCACCCCAACTTTCAGCAAGTGACAACGCTCTTGCCGGATACAGCTCCAAGATCATTTTCAAACAGGCTGGCGTGACAATGAAAACTGCAGTGTGATGAAACTCTTGAAGGAGACAGAATCAGACCTAACCAGTCCCAGAGTGTGCAGAAAACGCGATGCTTCCACTAACCGGCTGGTTGATATTGTTCGTTAGAAAGTGATACAAATCCTCTGTGCAGCACACACAAAATAGCGAAGGACCTCTAAGTTCCACGAATAACGATCGGCAGGATTGTCAAAGTGGGTCTGGGCTTTACACCATTCAAGAGGCAACGTCGTCACCTGATTTCGGCAGCATCAAACGAAAAGCGGCTAGACAGGGCCAAAAAAGCTGCAGGAGATACCCAGCGCCGGTGAGAAGATGTTCACCGGTTTATATGAGAAAATCTTCACGTCTGAGCCCCAGGTGAACTTCCAGCACGACAGAATCCTGGCAGACAGTTCTATTGGTATCGATCCAGCTGTTCGAACTGGCTTTTCGTCGCTGTAGCCTGCAGCGTCCGCAGTGCATCAGATAGCTCAATTTCCCCCCTGATCTCATCCAGAGAGGTGAAGGTCACACACAGGTCTACGTGGAAATTCTGGCTAGTTCGCTAGAACGTTCTGCCTAGGGTCACTGAATCAGCCCATGGCGGTTGTGTGTTCATTCAGGACGGCGCTGCGTCCCAAACGTCCAGAATAGACACGTCACAAGGGGTTTAACAGTGGTGCAATACTTACTTGAAGGGACTCTCGGGGACAAGAACATGCCTGCCAGTGGCGTATATAGAAATCCGCCAAGGGGGGGCGCAAGCCCTAGGGGCGCCAAAACCACCATGAGCCGCCGTCACGCGGAAAAACATGCTGAGCGCGAGGGGTAGCTCCATAATTTCCGGAGGGCGCCTCCATGTTCTACAACTTAATACTTGTCCCTCCCAAATATCCTTCCAAAGGGCCAAGGGCGGACTCCAGCTGGCCGTTTGGGGCGGGCAAACCGTTTTAGCTGCATGACCTAACCTACCCCCCAATTTCGAATTCTCGCCGGATTTGCAGCGTCCACTTTATTTGCATCCACAGGATTTCTTATAATTTCTTTAATTTTTTAATTTTTTCCTTTTTTACTTCCTTGGGTTTATCGAAACGGCTTGCAGTTGTATACTGTTCGACATTGCCTTACAGCTAACCAGAGAAAGCTTTTCAATTGTTCAGAACTGTACCCAAGGGGTGTCGCGATAATTTGAGTTGGGGGATGGGCTTGAAATGACGCCAAAAAGAAACCCATATATGCGTGTATGTAAATTGTAACCTTTTGCAGAATTGGTGTAATGTGGTCTTGATATTTTAAATAGGTATTTGTTATTTAGCGCCGCGAAGCGGCGCGAATTTTTTTACGGGTTTGCCTGATAAAACCCAGAAACATAGTCGGTTCGCCCTATGAAGAGAATAAAAAGCTAAACATGCTATTCATTCAATTCACCGTTACATGAAACGAAGACGATAGCGATGGCTTCGTTATGACGATGGCGCCCGATGTGACGCCACGAAGTGGCGTAAAAGTTTAATTTTAGGTCGTGGAAATTGGAAAACGACAATTTAATATTGGAACCAGACTCAGATAACCCCTATGCCTGGTTGCACATTTCGGGTTATACAAATGATGAATTAAGGCCTTAGTGTTGATAATATATATTCCTACGGGTAACTAAAATTACGGAATGACCGGTGGTAGTAAGTGCTTTAATAACTAGTTATATGGAATTAATAATAACATTATACATATGCGCGAACTTCAACAAACAAGGTAAACAGTGCCAAATCGGGTTTGAAAACAGCAAGAGCAGCGCCACAGAACGGCTTTTCCGCACAGTAAATGGCTCCCTAGGGATCTGAAGGAGCCTGGGACGAAATGCTATGGGGAGATAGTCCTGGCCTGTCCCACTTATTGGCATTTTGGTCCAGCCATTGGACACCCAGAGCCAAATAGGTTACGCCCAAGGCGGAGCAACTTGCCAGACAACGTTTATTAGTTGCATTTTTCCCATGTTCCCGACTTTCTATCCAATTACAACACAATTGGCGTAATTTGTGTCATTGCCGCAGAAGCGGGCGAGAAATTGTTGAGCTTTTCCACCTGTGGGGTCTGTATTTGACTGTGCAAAAAATTTTACAGCTGTACGGTCCGAGCCGTTTGGCGGGGGGGCGCAAAAACCATAGGCTCTTCAACGACACCTTTCGCGGAGCCATGCCCCCTGGCGATGCCGCCCTTAAAGGCGCCCCGTCCCGAGCTCCAATGTACAGTCTGCAAGGCGCCCTCCCCAATATATCTCGGAAGGCGCGCCTACGCATACATCTCCGAGGGCCGTCTCTGCTCACCACATAGCTCCGGAGGAGACCACCCTCTGTGAGGACCGGAGCGAACCCCACCTCACACTTCAGCGAACGACCGCCTTTTGGAGGTTTGTAGGGAGGCCGCCTCGCGGCCTCGGAGATATGTATCCTGAGGTGGATTTGACTAAGTGAGAAGCGCGCGTCCGAGGTGCAATCGCATCTTTTAGGATCTTGGGAGTATGTGGGAAGGCGTGCTTCAGCAGCAGTGTACTCGGAGGGCGCCCGTCTTACGCCTTCGTCGTATATGTAAGTCGCGAGAACACTGCACCCGTAAAGATGATTCGCAGGACGCTCTTTGAAGGTTGTGGCTGGAGGGCCGCCATACGGCAGAACGTATGGGAAGGGCGTCTTTAGAGGAGCTAGAGTCGTAGTGATAGTGAACGTTATTGGAAGAGGCGTTTCTTCAAAAAGGTGCATGGCGACGGCTTTGGAGCTAGTATAGGGAGGCGCCATTCATGCTTCGGCTTATCGATGGCACCTGGGATGTCGTATGGGAGGCGCCCCTTCGGAGAGTATGTTGAGGGCGCCTTCAAAATCTACTACTAAGTTATCTAGGCGCACCCCGGCGCTTTGAAAGCATGTGGGAAAGCGTTGGAGCGTGTATGGCAGGTCGCCTTGGAGCTATGTGGGAGGCCGCCTCTGGAGCATGGGAGGCGCTGTGAAGGAATGTGCAGGAGGGCACCTTCAGGAATGAGTCTGTCTGTACCGGAGAGCGCCTCAATTCAGTGAAATGCGCTCATATTCAGCCGACAATGAGCCGCGCGCTCACATTCAGCGACGGCGCGCGCCTTGCGGCACCTTACTGAATGTGAACGCATTTCAATGAACCGCAAGGGCCTCGAGCGCCTTTCGGTCACTGGACCTGGGCGCCTCCTCGTCCATTGGAGTGCGGGCGGCCTTCGGCGCCCAAAGGGGCCAACGTTAGAGGGGTGCTAGGTGACGGGAGGAGGGGCGTGCCAGCAGTCACCATGGCACCAGCATGCCGCCGGCACTGCGGCACCGCATGGTGCGGATTGACCCCCCTCTAAATACGCCCCTCATGCCTGCCTCCACAATTCAGAAACTTCAACGTCAAATGAACTTTGTCATTCTTGGCCATCCGTGTTGGGACAATAGTGATGGTCGTGCCGCACCGTACACCAGCATCACCGCCGCCCTGAACCATGACGCCTGGAGACTCCATCGGTCTCATGATGTGGTGCGCACACCGTACCAACAGCATCACACGCGCCGCCCCTGAGACCTGACCTGAGAGACTCCATGTCTATGATGTGTGCGCCCACCGTACCACAGCCATCACCGACCGCCCTGAACCGACCCTGATGAGACTCCAGGTCTTTATCGATGTGTGCACCACCGTACACAGCTCACCGCGCCCTGAACCTGACCCTGGAGACTCCATGGTCTATATGATGTGCGCCACCGTACACAGCATCACCCGCGCCCCCGAACCTGACCTTGGAGGACTCCATGGGTCTTATGACGGCTGTGGTGCACCACCGTACACAGCATCACCGCCGCCCTGAACCTGACCCTGGAGACTCCGTGGTCTTATGATGTGTGCGCCACCGTGCACAGCATCACCGCCGCCCTGAACCTGACCCTGGAGACTCCATGGTCTTACTTCTAACTTCAGCGAGATCACCGTGCGGCGCTCGTGCCTGTTTGCAGATAATCGTGTTGAGGCTGTGGTGAAGACCGAGGGAGGACATATTGAGCCGTAGTGGTGTTGATGGTATCTATACCTACATGTTTATCAATATTTGTGCCACAAATCTTTTAGATCCGTCGGAAATTTCTCATAATATTGCAATTATTCGACAAGTAAATCTTCCTGCGCCATCCTGTACCTACTGTACCTCTGACGTGGCATTAACCAATAAGGCACCGGCATTTTGCAATGCGCAATTTATCACTTGGAGTAACTTGATCAGCCTGCTGCCCTCCGGTGATTGTCCTGCACAGCCGTCACCCACCGACCGTTCCCGGGCCAGTCCGTCCTAGAAGAGTGCAGAAACGTGCTCCTTGAGCCGGCCACACTGTGTATAGTGACACTGACCTATCACGCCTGCGGTCACTTTTCGGGGCCTCGAGAGCCAGCCCCTCCATTAAATTGGCCGATGGTCAATGATCATCCCTTTTCTTTACACCGTTCCTGTACCTCCTTCCCGTATCTTGCTCATCAAGCACACTTTTTAAATCTTCCTTATGGAAGGAAAGCTTGTGTTGGCCAATTCGTCTTGCCTGGTGGGTCTGTACCGACTCTGGACTGTGTCGGTCACAACAGAGGAGCATGTGCAGGGCGCGCTCCGGGCCGTTAAGCAGGCCAGCCGAGACAGATTGGCCGAGTTGGCATGGTGCGATGCTCACGGCGGGGGCGCGGCCAAGAGTCACATGAGATTCCGGTCCGTCGCCGGCCAATCCACATCCCCCCCCGGCAAGGCCACCGTCCGCCGCCACCTGTCGCCGGCCGCGGCGCCGGGACGAAATTACCTACCCCTCTCCTGAGACGAAACCCGACAGCAGTCCGGAACTGTTACACAACGCCAGGAGCAGCGCTGGCCAGACAATGACATGCCTGCTGAGTTTAAAGGACGCAGGTGCTTTCGATCATTCGTTGTGTACGTTGTGTCTTTGTTTCCTATTTTGTGCCATCAGTGCCAAAACAAAGAGCAAAAATTCGTGGGAAGATTAAACGACCGTTGCAAAACGATGAGCTTCTCCGAAACTCAGTCGGTCTGATGCAATATTCCTATGTAACTGCTGCAGTGCTGACAGCTGGCGTCCCGTGATCGTTCGACACCCTGACGACGCGTGCAGTCCTCGTTTGACTGACGCAAAAATATCCTCTTGGAAAAATACACAAATACATATATTTGACGCAAGCGACGGCACAAGCGCGCAAAAGTAAACGTGGTCGACGGCCAGAGCAGACTGGTGCCTGCCGTGACCTGGGCATGCCGTGACCTGGGCCACTGTTGTGCACCGGCCGGGCTCTGCGACCTGGCACACCCCCGGCTTCTCGTCACAGGCAGGAAACGCGCTCCGTGCCGGCGGCGGTGGCGGCGGCGGCCGGCTGTTTGTCTTGGACCAGAGGTCGGCCTCTGGGTGTGACGGCAGAAAGGGTGGGTAGTGCCGCCGCCGCCGCCGCCGCCACCGCCGCCGGGACACCGGCCCCGGTCTGTATCTACCGCTCCGCCCGGCCGACCTGGCTTACCGCCACCCGAGTGTCGAAACGCGATACAGAAACGTGAGCACAGTAGACTTGGTAGACATAGTGAGCAAATGCTGACTTGTTTGTGTTTTTTGTCTCCACTCATGCAGCCAATACACCACTTAAAAAACAATAAAAAAAAAACACACACTCAGTCCCCTGTCCTGCTGTCCTGCTGGCTGTCCCCCTCCAAATAATACAGAAGTGCAGATGCTGGTGTCATCAATGGTAATATCCTGGAAAATAGATATACAGGAGTAGCCACTCCCTGGCTTTCCCTTTGCTACCAGCGACCACGCAGTGCTGCCATATTCGCCCGGCCGATTTCTTTCAGACAGGAGAAGCCGCTCGGCCGGCCGCTCCAGCTCGGGACCATATGAGACCCATTCATACGTTAAAATGTGATGTTGGCTCACTTTTGTGTTGATGTAAATATAAATATATGCTATTTCAAATAGCCTCTAGCTGGTCAAATAGCATCTAGCTTCTAGCTTATCGCCGCGTCTTTTCCTTTCTGGCTTCTATACAGGGTGCGGCATAAGTTCTGATACACTTTTGAAGGCCAAATGTAACGTGATGGCGAATCTTCGCTTGTTTCGGCGGTCACCCGTCCAAGTACTGACTCGGGGCATTGCTGCTTGAGTTGAATGTACGAACGGTGCAACGGTGTTGACACTGAGGTGCCAATTTCTCTACGAAATAGGCACCTCGCAAAATTTGGTCATCAAAAGTGTATCAGAACTATGCGGTAGAAGCCATGCGGTCGTCAACAGCGTCGGAGTGGCATCTCCTGAATATCCCTTCTCCGCAGTAATATTCAATAAAAGCACACAGTACGTCAGTACTGTGTACCAATCAAGGTCTGTGACACCCGAAGGTTATTACTTGTCACGCCCGATCATCAAAACTGAGCAGCTGTTCAGCATAGCCCTCCTGTCAATGCATTGCTAACCGTTTCTTAGAGCAATCCAGAGCCGCGCCAATTAAGCACAATTACTTGCCTCTCCGGCTGACAGGCGGGTCACGCTTCCGCTGGCAGACACACACACACGCGAGGTCATTGAGTCACATCGTTTGAAAGAAGAAAGAGACTGCCAGCATAGCTTGTCGCCACATTCCAGGGCACTCGTCCCGGAGACGAACGGCCGGGAATCGGCAGTAGGGGCGGGGGCAGGGGGAAGGGGAGGTTGGCTCTGCATGCGTGGCTGGCAGTCCATTTCGAGCGGGTGGTAACAGGAGAGATGGTGGCTGGCTTCCGCCGGCGGGAGATTGATTGACAGATGGGCGGAGCCGCCAGCTAGGCAGACACTTTTTGGCCGCTGAAAGCTCGTCCCTCCCTGTAAGCGATATTTTACGGCACACATCAGACGAGCCACACAAAAGAATGTCACAAGAACAGATTACAACAACAATATATGCTTGAAGGCAGTGATTAAGATTCCGCTGCTAAGATGTGCATAAGGTGACTGATATTCTATCATACCTACGTGGACGTTTACTGGTATGCAGATGCAGCTTTATTCAGACGGAGTGAGTGAGAACGCAAAGCGTTCGAATGAACGTAGTCTTACAGATGGGCCGAAATCCGTCTTCATCTTGCTTGCTCGCTTGAATACTTGCTTGCTTGCGTGCATGGGTTTCAGGGATAACTCCCGTTTCACTGCACTGATTATGCAAAGGTATACACTGATTACTTCGTCGTAAACTATAATATAGGATGCGTGAAAATATTGAGCACAGCTGACGAAACTTTCACCATCCATAAATAAACGAGATGTCACAGAGGCATTATTCAGCCAGCAATTTATAGCTAACTTAACCAGTAAGACGCCTTAAACGGCGAAGGACGAGAACAAAACCGCGTCAATTTCGTATCCGCCCTACGTAGGTTGGTTTTGTGCAAAACATGTTATTTTAATTGTTTTCGCTATATGTTGATTTGCCGTCACAAATAGATCCAAACTAAATCAGGGCATATCTTCTCCATCATTCTACATACTGGTTTTGCCCAAGGTGCTATATTCCCTTTAAAACTTGCAATTATAAGCTTTATGTTTGTAAGGAAAAATATATTTTAGTTGGGATTTAGATGGATTTGATTGTGCTTTACAGCTGCATCATTTTTATCGTTAAGCACCCGTTGGTTTTGACGCTACGGCGGTGTTATGAAGGAAACATTCTAAAATCGGTTATATGTATATTACAGGCGGGTTTTAGCAGCGAAACATTGCATTAAAATATATATTTTCACATGCATTCTAGAGACAGTACATTGGTCTACACATTGGTGTTTGTTTCATCGCTTCACGTACCATAGGTGCCCAACACTGATTTAAATCGTGATTATGTCATAAACCATGAATTTGCGCTTGTATAGCCTGTAGCTTTGCACGTGCCACGCGCCGCTGATCGACACACAGTGCATACGCCGGGTGGATCGTTTCCCTACACAGCTGTGTTTGAACCCGTGTCTTTGCGACTTTTGTTGCCGAGATATAGGTCCGGAATTGCAACGATATTTTGAAGGTTATTTCGTGGACGGAATAGGGTTACACGTGCGCACGTGTAGTGAGACCCAAAGTTTGACCTGCGCAGCATTGCCAGTGGTGTGGTCTCAAACCTCACATCAAATTTCAGCTTAATCGGTCCAGCCGTTTCTCAGCTATAGCAGGATAACGTTTTCTGACACCCCTGACGCGGCACATGTCACGTGCCGTGCTGACCCATCACGTGAGACGAAACATGTCAATAGCATAATGTCATTGCATGGGGATATCAGATGGCGAAGACCGCTTGTCAATCGCATGCGGGATTCAAAAGATATAAGCTTCTGACAGCGACAAGCGTCACCCGGCCCGGCCCACCCGACCCGGCCGGGCCGGGCCGGGTCGGGTGGGGTCGGCCGCTTATATGTGATAAAAATCCGGTATTCAGTAAGGACTTGCTGCGCGCTTCACGCTCGCTCGTAAAAAAACAAACGCTGGCACGTGCATTAACTTCGATTTCATCTCCGCAACGATCTTGTGAGAATCAGAAACAAAATAAACTTATGTCAATGGCCGAAGATGCTTACAAGATGCTTTTTAACTTGTATTTAACACAGCTGACGAAACTTTCACCATCAACAAATAAATGCCGGCATGAATGAGCACGTGCGTTGACTTCGATTTCATCTCCGTAACGATCTTGTGAGAATCAGAAGCACAAATAAATGCCGGCTATATAAAAATAACATCAACACCACAGCAAGATCAGAAACGTGGCGAGGTGCCTGAGCTACCCCTACCTTACGGTCTCAAGCAGGATTGGTGGATTGTAGTATATGAGTACCTGTGAATGGCTATGCGATGGAATGCCTATGGAAATGATAAAATCAAAACTGAAAAGCATGCCTCTCGACATAAGATGACATGAAATCTTGACAACCTTGATAAGGTGCCTATGCTATACACAAATATCATCTGAACACGATGGGTGGAGACTACATGTGAGCACTACGTGATAAGTGAGCACTACGTGATAAGTGAGCACTACGTGATATGTGAGCACTACGTGACATGTGAGCACCACGCTGGTGCAAGGGCAAATTGTAGGATACCACAGCGGCCATACCACAGCGGCCTTAGATACCACAGCGGCCTTAGCTGGTATACTGTGCCGGACGGCTGCGGTGTCGGGCGGTGCAGCATAACATCACGGCGGCTGCCGCCGAAGACTGACTGACGGGCCTCCTGCACTCCACTGATTCGTGACAGCCGTCAATGTATTTACACATAAATGGTAGACATACGATGACTTCTATGTTGCATTTAAAAATAAGGAATATGAAATCGGTCACGTGAGAATGGGTACGACAGAATATCAAACCACGGAGCATGTCATATATTTATTTTGAAAAACTGCATGCTGTAATTGAGCATGATAATAATGTAAAGAGAGATTTAAATTAGTCTAAAATTAGAGTGTTTACTGTCAGATCAGATGAAGTGCCGAGCGCAAAATATTATATAATTCCTAACTCTGCTTTATCTTTTAAAGAACCGTCAATGAGCATCAGGGTAATTTTAATCTCTCTTTGCATGTCATATAGATACTTTCTTCTGTGAATGGGCACTGGGCAGTGTCGAGTCAATCGTCATCTCATTTTCTAAGGTATTGGAGAATAAAACCAACAACAACGAACTACGAAGCGTAACTGAAACCGTAACCCAAGTGCAATGGAAAATAAAAAATGTTTTGGAGCTTGTGGTCAATATATTTCTACTGCTGTGTTCATGGGTAGAAAACCCACCCCGGCAGCCCCGGCCGTGGCCGGGGCAATTTTTGGGGATACTTTTTTGTTTTGTTTGCAACCTTTTAGTTTTGGTTGAAAAATAGAGAAATGCAATTATAATCCCAGCATAAAGATGCATCCTCGATACGACTATCTATGCGAAAATATTGGTAAAATAAAACGTTTTTAAGTTTTGGGTACTTTAAAGGAAGTGAGTCTTCTCACATCGGTCATGTGGAGTCAAGTAGACAAGGAGGCTGCTCCTTGTCATTTTTGTCTTGGTACATCTCGGGCAGGTCCGAAATATTGTTTTTTGAGTTTTCGGAGGAGGCATATTTGGGTTCGTTATCTCCAGTCTAAGGGGGCATCATTTTCTATCCAAATGGGTGCCGCCGGAGCTTACGACTCGAGGGACGCCACCTACACTCTCGAGTGGCACCTCCAGTGTCCAAACGCGCAGGAGAGGCGCCCTCAATCGTGATGCCCCTTTCCCCGTCACGTCCGGATCTCTTGGCTGCGCCCCTGTGTCCTCGACAGGCAAAGAGAGGGGGGGGGGGGACTATACGCCTCCCCCTAAGCAAACAAAATTTACACTAGTACACTAGAAAAATGGTATTCTGCTGACGACCAGACTCTTTCCCCCCGTCGACACCATTTAGCGGAGGATCAAAATTTGATTATTCTGCTGACGTTTCTCCCCTTCTGATGAAAATTCTGGCTACGTAACTGGTGCTCGGGCCTCGGCCGGGGTAACTTCGAAAACGATTATCCACTCATGACTGTGTTGGCTGGATTTTCAACTGATTCAAATGGCATAACCCACTGAGGTCAGTTACGGTGACAAGCTATCATAATTTAACTTCAGTATTAAAGCAAAGTGTACTATGTCAGACCGACCTTCCATGTATGCAATAATCGGTATAATTTAGCATTTCTTTTATATGTTAGTTTGTACGGTACTCAGTCATCCTTCTTTTATTTTCTACGCATGTTTCATTTTGTTTACCTACACGCAATTCCCTGCCAGCAATTAACTTGGGCACTGATCGGGCACAATGGGATTAAACCATTGTATCTGATCAGTGCTCAAGTTAATTGTTGGCTGGGAAGCTGTATCATATAAAGCAGTAAGCTCCTTTGCACGATACTCTGCCGAGGATTCCATGCATTTCATCGCACCCTCGCTTCATCATCGTTTCATCCTTCGAAACGATATAAACATGGGTCAACAAGCTGTGACCTAACCAATCCAAATATACACCCCAACCATAAATTGACTCACAGCTGCGCTCATAACATTCCGACAGGCTCGTTGACGTGAGCGTCAATTAATAACGCCGTGACTATGACAAACATTTCCGTTATCGTGGTTTTCCGCAGACACTCGCGTTTTTCAGGTTTATTAGCGCCTTGGCAGACATCGTGGCGATGGCTCAAACATGGCAGCAGCTGCGCTAACCACATCACTTTCTTCTGTTTCACCTGCCCTATCTGAGCTTGTCACTTCCTTGACCTACACACCGATTTCATTAGTCTGTTCGTGCCATTCATTCCACCTGCCCACTCGTCGAGCTGTCTTATACGCCTGGTTATTCAGTTAGTACTCTGTTGGGAGTGTGGTGTTAATCTCCTGCCTTGTCTCTGACTCTGCTCAAGATAAACGGGACAGGCTGGTCACATTTTAAACGGTATCCTGTCCGTGACACGCCGCCCTACTCCGGTAGTGCTGGACTCTGGTATCCTGCATCATGTACTGTCCCGGTCCCGATCCCGGTCCTGGTCCCGGTCCCGGTCCCGGTCCCGGTCCCGGTCCCAGGTCCCGGTCCCAGGTCCCGGTCCCAGGTCCCGGTCCCAGTCCCGGTCCTGTCCCGTTCCGTCTCGTCTCGTCTCGTCCCGTCCCGTCCCGTCCTGTCCCGTCCCGCCACTCCACTCCTGTCTCGGCGTGTGTCGAACGTGTCGATGACCGGTTGGCCCATGTCACCGCTGTCGCCTCCGCACCGGCCGCGTGTCGTCAAGCCTGCGGTGACGTCAGTAGTGACGTCACAGCCTCGTGACCGTTCCGGGCGCAACATCAGACACATTACCTGGTTGGGCGCGGCGCCAGCGGGGCTGGGCGGGCGGGCAGAGAGGGGCTGCGGCACGCGGCCGCCGACCGAAAACAAACTGTCACAAACTCGACACATTTGCTCAGAAGCCTTAGACGTGATGCTATAAAAATGGTTCTCAAAATATATATTTTGTATGTAAGGTAACGAGACGACTAGGGTAAAAAATGGGTGGTAATTTTTCCTGTGGTAAAAAAACCTTCTTCTGTGGTATTTTGCACATTGTCTGGTATTTCACCTGATTCTCTGTATTTGGGAACTTTGTAGTATAATTTAAAATCTACCTATTTTATCGTTACTAGTGTGGTAAAAATGATACTTGTGTGGTAAGAACTAGTATACCTTCTGTTAACTGTGACTGGCCATGTCCTATTTTCTAGTCATATAGTTTTTCGGTCCTAGTATAATTATGATGAATCAGTAGGCCTTAGAATTTTAATTCAAAATAGTAGTGCCTCAGTGGCGGCGGAAGAGGGGGGGGGGGGCAGGAGGGGCAGTTGCTCCCCAATTCAGGCCGAGGGGCGCTTTGTTTGGCAGGATTGCTGACTGAGAGGGCGATCTGCCGCCAGAGAGGGGCGCTCTGGCATGCTGATAAGGGCGCCCCCTCTGGCAGCCTGAGAGGGCGCTCTGCTGCCTGAGAAACGGCGCTCTGCAGCCTGAGAGGGGGGCGCTCTGACCTCAGCCTGAGAGGGGGCGCCTCTGCAGCCTGAGAGGGGCCTCTGGCCGCCTGAGAGGGCGTTCTGGCCACCCAGAGAGGGCGCTCTGGCCACCTGAGAGGGCCTCTGGCGCCTGAGAGGGGGAGCTCTGGCCACCAGATAGGGGCGCTCTGTCCGCCAGAGAGCGGCGCTCGGCCACCTGACGGGGCGGGCGCTCTGGGCCGCCAGAGAGGGGGCGTTTCTGGCCATCGCGAGAAAGGGCCTCTTGGCCGCCTGAGAGGGCACTCGGCCGCTGAAAGGGCGGGCGCTCTAGCCAGCCAATATCTGGCAACACTTTGCTACTGAAAAAAAAACACTAGTGAATTTTAAATACTACAGATTCAGGTGAAATACCACAGATTGAGGTAAAATACCACAGGTTCAGGTAAAATACCACAACAGTAAAATACTAGATAAGAAGGTAATTTTACCACAAATGTCCTTAAAAATAGGTAGACAAAGAATTATCTCCCTTAAAAAATGGCATCAGAACAATAATTTATTTGTGCTATTTTCTTGGCACGAGTTTTTAAGTTTCCTTAATTTTGGAACACGCGTTGAGAAAATCTGCTGTTACACTTTATTGCTGTAAGTGCCAGTGCCGCCATCGAACCGTATGCACATTGGTCACATTTGCAGCAGCCAAGCTACAGCTACGCTGGTTTCGGCCGGTAAACAGTGGAAGGAACTGACTGCTGCAGTGCTGCTGCTCTCCTCGTTATGTTTTAGTGGAACGGCTTAAATGCAGGACCATGAATATCGATACGGGAAGTAGCACAATTATAGTCATCCTGTAGACAATCTATAATATTTTCTCAATTTTTCAAAGCAAACGATATCGGTTCCCTCTTCTGAAAAGAGGGCACCTTTGACATCGGTCCTTTATTCTAACTTGCTTAATACGACAATGCACAACAATCGACGCTTCCGGTCCAAAACAAGCAATCACGATACACTCGGACGTCATGTGGGTACTAAGAAAGCATGGGCTTTGAAACTGGTATTTTAAGGGTCTATAGGGCATATATAAGATGGAAGTTGGAGCTGTCAACTTAAGTGGTACATGCAATCATCCATAGCGTACGCTTCAAATTGCACACACATGTATATTGGTCCAAACATGGCGTGCGTACTCTACAAAATTGGCAAATATCCGTCTCAAAGTTTCTCTGTCTAGCGTTACATTGGAGCGTTGTTTCTCTGGCAGTCGTGACGTGCAGCGCCGGTGTGGCGTCTATTGGGCCGCTGTTGGCGACTTCCCTCGGGTGGAGGAGGGAGCGATTGCACCCCCACCCGGGTAGCTGTGCGTTCTATTTCGGCCGCTGGTTGGCGACTTCCCTCAGTGGGAGAGGAGCGAATTCACCCCACCCGCGTAGGTTGCGTCTATTGGCCGCAGTTGGCGATTCCCTCAGTGGGAGAGGGAGCGATTCACCCCGCCCGGGTAGGTTGCGTCTATTGGCCGCTGTTGGCACTTCCTCAGGGGGGAGGGAGCGGATTCACCCCCGCCCGGTAGGTGTGGCGTCTATTGGGCCGCTGTTGGCGACATTCCCTCAGGGGAGGAGGGGAGCTGATTCACCCCCCGGGTAGGATGTGCGTCTATTGGCGCTGTTGGCGACTTCCCTCATGGGAGGAGGGAGCGATGCACCCCGCCCGGGGCGGATGTGACGTGCATGGAATGCTCAGGAAGGCGGGAGGGGGGGGGGGGCTGACCTCGGCGTCCTGAGACTGGCTGCGTGCCAAACTGACCCCGCGGTGGTGCATGACCGGCTCTGACGTGCCGGAGGTGGGGCAGAGGAAGGGAGAAAGACTCCAGAGTATGCACCTGCATCATTCTGTGTCTGACTAATGTGAAACCGCCGTTGAAATGAGTGGGTTAATTTTAAAATTATGGTCTACAAAATGAGGTACCAAATGATTTTTAAGAGGCACGCCCAACCTGATGTATGTAGTTGTAAGCACCATGTGGTTGGCTTAAACCCTATTCCCTTGCGGGCGCCAGAATTACTAACCTGCGGGGGGCAGGATCCGCCACCCCCCCCAGAGATCTCGAGAACGCCATCGTGCTGATTTCGATGTAGGACGAATACCATTCGATTCGTCGTGACAAAATCTTTCTTTTTGAATCCAGAAATTACTTTCTTTGCTTAAAATGTGGGGCCAGGGGCAAAAAAATACAAAAAAAAATGTTTTGAAGGATCATTGTGGCCATGTGATCGACCGATTCTGCATGCAAAAAACGTTTTTTGATGCTTTTCAATGTCATTTCTTGCAACGTTGAAAGGACAAGTACACAAACGAAAAATCATAGCGCACTCAGGGATAAAAAATGGGAGGAATTATTTGATGAAAAATATGTGCTGTTTCCTTAGTTTTGGACGTGGGACGTCACATGTGGGTTTGTTGCTGTTATTTTGTTAAATGTAACAAATTGTGCATAGGTGGATTCAGTAAAGAACGTGGGGCGGCCATGTGAGGAACGCCTTTTATCATCTTGCTTATTTGAAGCTTGGGCTAAAATTACGGAGAATATCGCCTCCCATTTTATGTACCTGAGTGCGCCTCTCCCCAACAATATGTCATAATCCAATATGTATGATGTACAAAGCATCAACTTAGTTCTGACGTTTTTTTCAAAACAAAATTTTTCAAATTCAAATTATAACGAACAACGCGTCATTCATATTAGGAAAAATCCGAAATTTTAAGGACGATTAGACTTAAACGGTCAAAGAACGGCGGGCGACAAACTACCGGGGGGGGCAGAATCTGCCCCCACGCGGAATGCGGGTTTTAAAATAGCATGCCATCGTATATCATATTGCATGTAGAAAAGGTAATTTTGATAAGATGTTGTGGATTAGTAGTGCCGATAGGCTGATTGGGAATCACATTACGCGAGTTTCGTGAAGCTGCTCTTAATCTGACAGTAGACTATCTGACAGTGTTTCCTGTTTATTAAGCATAACTATGAATAATGGTTTAGCTGTGAAATACAGTGTTTACTTTGTCTTCTCTTGGTGACGTCTCTTGCATATAACGTAACTTCAAACTCTCCATCTATGTAGATATGTGGTGTCAAAATGCCCACAAGATACTTAAACTATGCGTTACTGTCATGTCTTTTCTTGACAGACACGACATTGACATACAAATGAGTGGCAAATGCAAAAGTATTGCTTTACGTTTAAATACAATCAGTAATATTTGCAATCTGAGAGGAAACAGCCGTATGTTATTTTTAGTGCTTGCAGCATGTGTGAATCCAGTCAGCTAGCTCAACGTTACAAATACGAACTTCGAATCCGTCCAGCTCACGACTAATATCCTCAATGCGTCATCCTAATTGACCCGGGCTTCAGAGAAGTGGGTGTTTTGTGGGTTTAGCTCTTGATTAAACCCTACGACTTTCTCCACTTGTCTTGGAGGAAGATAAACTGGTGCCAGCTGGATAGTAATTTAAGTGAGTTTGGCATTTAAAATATAAAAAAAATCATCAATATGGCGTCTGATGGACTTATAAAGCATTTTTGATGTATTCTTGACATCTGATGCACTTTTTGTCCGCTTGAAGAGAAGAGTTGTTGGCAATGTTTATGTGTCGAATGTAATTGTGTGACAAGTTATTCCATGGCCATTGACCACAGCCATTAGCGAATAGTAGGTACCGATTGTTATTACCATCGAGTCGGTTCAGTGAGTGCAAGCTGGGACTGTGATTTAAATGTTTGTATTAGTAGGTCAGGCACGTAGCCAGGATTTCGTCAAGGGGGAAGGGTGGCGCCTCGAAAGGTCCCCTTTTCGAGCGTTAAAAGACCCCCAAAACAAACTGGACAGGAAAAATATAAATCTATGGATTTCGCCGACTTTATTTTGTGAGGGCCCTTTTTTCTTCAACTTTTCAGGAGGTGGATTGAACCATGACCCTCAGCAGCCTCAGAGAGGCCCATGCAACAGGCACGTAGTCAGAATTTTGTCAGGGGGCGGCGCCTCAAAAGGGTCTCTACTCGATCGTTGAAAAGGTCCTCTTTCCAAGCATTGAAAGGGCCTAACAAAACGGATGAAAAGACAAGTTACAAGGATGGAAAATGCAGTATGAGAGGTATGGCATCGGCCATACCAACTATTAGGAGCTGGAATTAACAAACTGCCATATCAACTTTTGAACCAGTGACATCCATTTGGAATTAGCTATACCAACGTCGAATATTTGTTTTGGCTTAAAACCTGGAGCTCTTAAGTCACTGCACCGCGGAGCAGCGCGAACATTTTGAGTCCTATGTTCTGGATATGTATTCTCATCAATGCGTCGCATTGCGTATGGTGCAGATCTTTAAAAATGTTATTAAGTGTTTAAAGTGCGGCGAAAAAGAACTAAAGGAACTATTTTGTCGAATCATATAGGAAAGTAGCAACATAACAAGGCAGTTAGCCAGGATTTCGTCCAGGGGAGGGGGCGCCTCGAAAGGAGCCCCTTCCCGTGCGTTGAAAGAGCCAAATAAAACGGACGAAAAGACACGTTGCAAGGATGAAGAATGCTGTATGACAGGTATGGCATAGGCCATACCTACCCACTTTTAGGAGCTGAAGTTAGCAAACTGCCATATCACCTTTGGAACCAGTCACAACCATTGTAAATCTGCTAAACTATCTTCGAATATTTGTTAAGCTCAAGACCTGAATCTCTGAAAATAATTTAACCGTTTGGAGGCGGTGCGGGGATGGATTTTTTGTTTAGCTTATGATTTTTTTTTTAGTCTGAGACAACTGGCCATTTCGTTACTGTTTTGAAAGGATCGTTTCCTAAGGGCCTCTCCACCGTTTTTTAAAACGCCTTCCGAACCTTGTTAGGGATTCTCATCCTGGGTAAATTCGCGAAAAAAAGACATGGATGTGGGAGTGTGTGGAGTTGATATAGATAAAAGTTACAAATAGGACTTACTCCAATTAATTCAGAATCAATTAAAAAATCCGCAGGATAGGGGTTTTCGATATGGTTATTATTTCCGGGCGAATATTGCTTCTATTCACTATTAATTTACCGATTTTTAGAGGAATATATATCTATAAGAGATGTGATATTCGTATGTAGTAGACCGCTTTCACGAAATATTGACTCAATTCGAAGAAGAAAAATGATATTTAGAATCCGGCACTCCTTTTAAACTGGGATCATTAGGTCGGTGGTGGGTTAAAAACATATTGTCTCTCGAAAAACATATGCGTGCTGGAACGCTGGCCCCCGTAATTGGTAAATAACAGAGGCAATAGATGGGCGTGGACTACGAGCCGATCCCCGCAAGTACAGACGGCGCATGTTGGAGCAAGCCTCCCAGAGCATGGTCAACAGACGCAGGTGTCAAGTCGGTTTCTTTCAAAAATCTTCGGTTACCATTTTTCTAGGCCACTTGCCGTGAAAGTGCGGCTTATTTACGGAGCAGAAGCTCTTCGCGCTCGCTTCGTCTTACGTGGTATATGGAGGAAAAAATATGATTATGAGCGGCCCCAACAACCAACTCAACCCAACCCGAACCCGTGGCTGACCTTTTGAAAGAGCTTATATCTATCAAACCGCACGTCCGAATTGCAAGCGGGTTTGCTTTGGTTGAAGTATATGTCTCCCATCCAATCAATTTTGTATATTCAGTGCCGACTCATGAGTGACGTACACTGCGCGTGGCGCGTTACTTGGCACTAGAGGTGGTTGATAGCGAGTTTTCTGTCGCAAAAAACTCCGCAACAGCTGGGGCCGAATTGTGCTCGATAATTGGGTTGTGTGTTTGAGACCACACCACTGGCAATGTTGCACAGGTCAAACTCTGGGGGTTACATTGCACAGTGCGCACGTGGCCACCCCTGTTCCGGTCCACGAAAATTGACTACAAAAACATTTCGTTGCTATACGCGGGAACCCAATATCTCTGGCGCAACCCAAAAGTCGCCAAAAGACAGCAGGATCAACACAGATGTGGTAGGACAACGATCCACCCGGCGTTAATGTGTCGATGACACGGGCAAAAATTACTAGCCCTATACAAGCGAAAAAAAAAAAATAATGTTTGCATGACGCTTTCACGATTTAAAAATTTTAGGTTAATGGACACCCCTAAAAAATAACGCCCTGCAAAACTGTATATGTAGTCAAAGGTATCGATGTAAGTGCGGACATTCTCATTTGGCGACGGAAAAAAAAAAGAAAAAAAAAAAAAAAAAAAAAAAAAAAAAAAAAAAAAAAAAAAAAAAAAAAAAAAAAAAAAAAAAAAAAAAACAACACAAACGGAAAAATAATTCAAAAGATGCTTCCCAAACAAAAACGAACCTCCGATTGGGCGGGGGTAATAAATGGGACGCAGAGATATTTCTTGACGCAAGGATTATTTATTATTATTATTCGGACTCGCTTCCGTCCTTTCACCGTTTTAAGGCGTCTTACTGGTAGTATTTAGACTTATTGGTGTGCGTTTTCAGTTGTATACTCCCATGTGCGCTTTTTCTGTATCTGTGTTTTTATTCGAATGACGTCTGTCCTGAATGTGATTTTTGGATAATACGCTTGCATTGGACTGCATTGGTAGCTTTTTCACCCTGCCGACATACTCAGGGGCCTCTCTGACCTGCCCAGAAGTCCCTCTGTGCTGGCTAGAGGCCAATTCGACGTAATCAGGAGCTATCTGACCTGCTCAGGGGCCCATTCGGTCTGGTCAGGGGTCCCTCTGACTATCTGACATGCACAGTAACCTTTTGAACTTCCAAAGGTTCCTCTGGTCTGCCCAGAGCCACTCCAGTCTTCTAAGGTCCCTTCCGATCTGGCAAGAAACTACGCTTTCTGTTTTGTCACCTTGTCAACATGCTCAGAGGGCTCTTCAACCTGCTCTGGGGCCCCTCCGTGCTGGCTAGAGGCCCATTCGGCATGTTTAGGGGCACTTCTGACCCATCCAGTGGCCCTTTGAACTTCCCAGGTGCCCTCTGGTCTGTCCAGGATCCCTCCAGTCTACTCAGAGGGCCCTTACGACCTGGCAAGGGACAGCACTGGCCACTTTGTTGCCCTGTAGACATGCTCAGGGGCCTCTCCGACCTTCCCAGTGGCCCTCTGTGCTGGCTAAGTGCTCATTCGGCGTGTTCAGGGGGCCCTCTGACTGACTCAGGGGCCCTTTCGGCTTGTTCAGAGGCCCCTCTGACATGCACACTGCACAGGGCTCTGTTGAACATCCAAGAGCCCTCTGGTTTTTCAGAAAGGGCTCTGATGCCCCTAAAAAGAACTCTGAAGTGCTCTAAACTCTTGAAAGACCACGCTTCGCGTGGTCTTTCGACTCTTAAACAGCCTTCAAGATAACTTTTGTGGCGACCTATTCCCTTTAAAAGCCACGCTTACGAGTTAAAGGGATTGCATCCCAATAAGTGTGTTTAAGTGATGACATAACGCCCTCTTGATTGCAGTCATCAGATTTGCATTGTATTCTGATTTAGCTAAGATAAATGCGCCTGGATTCCTTTCGGCAGCATCAACATTGGCCTAACCCTGGCATTTCAAGGTCTTGAAAACAAAATACTTGTCGAACACTCTTCAATCACAGAAACGGTTTCAAAATAAGCTGCATAGCTGAACAATAGCGTAAGCCTGCTACAGCCCACGTGAAAAAGCACTAATGACCTAAAACTTGAACAGCTGCGCAAACTTACTGTCACTTCTGACCCTGGTGAGATTCTGCCGATGATAGATTGATACAGATACGCCTAACCGATAAACAGCATAAGTCATCACCAGACCCCTGATTGCATGGATTGTTATAAGCAAGCAAACAATATCAATAAGGATGCATCAGGGGTGGAACTTTATATTATCTCTTGGGTCTTGGGGAGGGCCCAAGCCCCCCCCCCAATTATTTCAAATTTTAACATTAGGCCTATGGCGTTGCATGGCAAGAATGGAGTTAACATCTACCAAGTTAACATTAGGGCCCCCCGACCGATTTCCTAAAGTTCTACCATGCACTGGGGTGCATAGACACCTAACGCCAGCCACCCGAACACGACACTCGACCCCCCCCCCCCACCGCCCGTCCCCGGCGGCGTTGGGGCGTGGGCAGGCTTACCTGAGGGGTCCAGACACAGGCCGAGGAGAGACTGGTGCGCGACTGAGACTTGGAGCGCGACTTCCACAGCTTCTTAGCGACCACGCGACTGCCGTGGTTGCCTGCCTTGCCCGTCTTCTGCATCACTGTGGAGAGGAAGCCACGTTTAGAGCCATGGCCTGCTGCCTGCTGCTGCCTGCTGCCTGCTGCAGCCTGCTGCGCCAGCGCCTGCTGCGCGTGGGAACCGGGGGAGCGCGCGTGCGACAGCCGACGCGCGAAGAAGCCTTGTTTGGAGGGGGAGGAGGAGGCCACTGACGGGTCGGAGGAGGAGGCTCGCCGCGGTTCTGAGATCGCCACCGGCTGGCTCGGCGGCATCGCCACCGCGCTCGGTTTGGGCGGCAGTGGCGGCGGCGGCGCGCCCTGGCCGGCCGCCGTGCCCACCTGACCGTCTATACCCGGTACACGACCGGCGAGAAAGTCATCCACCGCGTCACCGGTCACATCCAGACTAGTCCGCGCGCTGCTGTACAGACTGAAGGGCGCCACTGTGGAGGACTCTATGTCGGAGAGGGTAAGGTCGCGCGTGCCCAGGTCATCACTGACGGTTATGGAATAACGCGGGCTCAGCGGGTCACTGCACCTCTCGTCGGCGCTCGCCGATATCTCGCTCTCCGCCTTGGACAGTTTCCGCATCGGCTTGAAGCCGTGCAGGGCACCCCGCAGCGAGTCTAGAATGTACTGAGGTAGTGGCTCGCCCACTTGGATGCCACGTCGCTTCTTCTTCTTCGCCTCAGCTTGTCGGGGTGGCTGTCGGGGTGGCTCTGGCGCGGCTGCCGCGGCTGTCGGCTGGGTGGTGGGACTGGAGGGGGGCCGCCGCGCCCGCCTCGGAGGGTCGCTGAGGAGCGACCTGGGTGGCGGGTCCAGATCCAGTGGCTTCACCTCTTCACCCATGTCCTCCAGCGTGTCCGGGTTGATTCGTTTCGACTTGATGTTGCGCAGTGTCTTGTCATAGTTGACTGTCTTGAAGAGGTCCTTCTTCTTGTCTTTTTCTTTCGTGACCGAGTCCCTCCGCGCCATTTTGAGGTAGTTTTTCAGCTTGCCGCCGAACCGGTCCAGCATCGGTGACTGCTGCTCGCCCGGGTCCGTCTTGTCCGCCTCCTTCTCGGCGCCCTCCGCATGGCGGTGCTTATGCTGCTCCTCGTCATAGGGCGCGCCGGCCTGCGGCACCGAGTCCTTCCGCAGCCCCGTGTGCGATGAGAGGTCGCCGAACACGCTGACGTTGGCAGCACCGGACGTGCCGGACTTGTACGGCTCTGAGCGCGAGTCGACCACTGACAGGGGGCTGAGTGGCGTCTCTGGCGTGTCCGCCTCGGTGCCCTTGCCGCTGTCGGTCTCCACAGGTGGCAGCGGCGGCAGCGGCTCGTAGGGCCGCACCTCCGTCTGAGTACCGACACAGCGCACCACCCGCTTGACGCCGTCCTCGAGCGTCTCCACCTCCTCGCCGACAGTGACCTCTCGCTCACGCTCCTGCCGCTCGCGCTCCTGCTTCTGCCGCTGCCGCAGCCGCTGCTTCAGTTCCTCGGCGGCCTCGGCGTCGAAGCCGACGGGTGTGATGCGGCTGCCGGCGGAGAAGGTCCGCAGCCCGGCAGAGCGCTGGTAAGCCTCGGCACTGGCCCCGTACGTCGCCGCCTGCGCGAACATGGGCGCCGCCGCCAGGCGGGGCTCTTCGATGACGGTGACCTCGTCCTCAGAGCCGGTCAGACTGTCGGCGCCCAGCGGGGTGGGTGTCTCTGAGACGCTCGAGCACGCGTCCACCACGTCCAGGGCGTCCACGGCGCGCTCTATGCCATCCGCGCCGGCACCCTCCACGTCGACGCCCTCCGCGCCGGCGTCCTCCGCTGCGGCGCCCTCCTCGTCGTGCTCGTGCTTCTTCCTCGGCCAGGGCAGGAAGCTCTTCTCCTTCTTGCAGACGGCCTGGAAGTTGTGGTCCAGCTGGTGGAAGCCGGCGGCGCCGTGCTCGGGCGTCCAGCCCTCGGGTATGAGCCGGCGGCCGGCGTCGGCCATGTAGCGCCATGTCTTGCGCGTCAGCAGCCAGCGTTCGCCGTGCGGCGGCTTCTCCTTGGAGGAGGCCATACCGCACGCACACACCCACTCACACGTGACAGGCGGCCGGCCGGGCGGCGCGGCCGGGCCGAGAGGGCGGCTCCAACTGGCGCGCTCGCGCCCCCTGCCACCGCCGCCGACGCGACACGACCACGCCACTTGGCCTAGCGTTTACCGCTGCCGGCGCTGAGAATAGCCGCCCGTCCGGCCTGCCTGCCAGCGGCCAGTACGGGCTTTGTCATATACAGCAGCCACCGCGCGCCGGCAGCCCATTAAAATCTAACAATAGGGCCATTGGCGGCCGGTGGGAAGCGGCGAAGTGTGCGCGGTACTGGTGTCCGAGTTCGTACGACTGTCAGACATTTCTGATTCCGCGGACCGCCGGTGTCGACAATGGCGTGTAGGCTTTCAGGGTGCCGGTCCGATGAGGAGCGGCACATCACTGTCACTGGCCGGCGAGCGGCGCCGCCTCGCGATCCTCCTGTTCACTGCGGGGTAGGGGGTAGGGAGGTGGCGGCAGGGTGTTGATGGTGGATGGTTAACGACCAAATATGTGGTCACGGCTCGGGGTTACAGGTAGGTATCGCCGGTAGCTCGATAGTTGGTATGATAATACACACAGGCAGTGTGGATGCGGAATACTGACACGACGAGACAACTCGTTGCGTTGAACACAAATGCACTGTAATGACTAATGACTATACACGGGAAATTTCCAAAAGGCATAATTGATTAAAGGTTCGGAAATGTTTGCATGTGATTGACGATGTTAACTCCAAGAGCTATTGCAGAATCACGTCAAGGTTTACTAAAGTTCTATGCATGAGTGGCATTAACGATTCAGTTTATGAACGAGCCGAAGGCGAGCTCATAAACTGAATCTTTAATGCCACGAGTGCATAAAACGATTAAGTGCATGGCGACAGACTGGCTGTAATAAAGCGCTAGTACATATTTTTACAGAGTTCAATGCAAGGGTCATTGACCCGAGGCCTTTGGCAAGTGCATTTTCACTTTCGGGAGTGTATTGACACTAAAGCTTTTTGAACCGATGCTGGTATGTAGATGTTTGTGATCGAGGCGTTTTTTCGACATTAATTGCACGAGCGAGCCGAGTGCAGTTGTTTTGCAAACCCGAGATCACAAATATCTCTACTCAAAGCAGAGTTCAGTAAGTCTTTTACCATATGTCGCCAGTGCGGTATGCCAGTGCATAATGCGGAAAATACCACACTCCACGCGCTAATGAATTTACATTGCTCGGCATATGGTAATAATAAATACCACACCACGGGGCCGATACAAAATATTTAGGACCGAGGTCCTAAATAAGTGATATCGGTCTAAGTGTGGTATTTATTTTATCATATGTCTACCTCCGTTATTATGTAAACTGCGTTAAATATAGTTTAGTAAAATGTAAATGCCCGGCGGGCTGAAAGCTTTGACCAATTGACTTAACATTGATTATCTGAGAGCTGATAACCTTTTGCCACACGCTCGCGCTAATGCTAAAAATATACTGAGACATGTGATAATTCAGTTATTACACCGCTACAGTTAAACATATGGTCAATGGGAACACAAACAGTTTTCGGTCATGCATTACAATATTGTAATCAAGTCAATAGCTGCTCTACAATCAAAACGGATCAGGCTCAGTAACTCATTATGAATACATTGGGTATTGTGGTATATGTCTTGTTTGGTTTCTGATGTCATATTTGTATCAACTTCAAAGCCTTCTCAAATCTCACCTGTCATTTTTTTAGTTTAACAGTTCTATTTTGCATTCCAATAGCTTAAATTGTGTTGCACGCTCTCGCAGCAAATATCAATTGTAAATTGCACCGTCGTTAAACTGCTCCGCAGGAAGCATAAAACACGGCAGTCACTTCCTTGCGAGGATGCAAGGGCGGATCCAGGGGGGCCAAAGGGGCCATGGTCCCCCCCAAACCACCCAAATTCGGCGCAAATTTGACACATTTCCTGAGTTTGTCGTAAAACTAAGCAACTTTTACTAGAGAAAGTTTGTTTTAAACAGTTATTGCATGCATAAGCAAGCGAAACTCCGATGAGTTTTCAAGAATTTATGCGATAATTTTTGGGATTTGGCCCCCCCAAACTGTCAAAATAACACTTTCTGGATCCGCCAGTGCGAGGATGTCATGTTAATAACATCTTTAACAGCTCGTCCTCTGGTTTATTGTGTGCGGTAATGAATTCACCAAAATAATGAAAGCTGTTCCGCATAAATACTATTTCGAGTTTCGACCAAATCTGTTTTTAGATTCCCCAATCTGTATATGTTTAGCGGATACAGCAACATATTAATCGCTATTTCGTTGTTGCTCTGGCTTCATCATTATGTATATAACATCATTTATCATGCATTAGTGCTCACGCATTAGTTCTCACAGTCACGACTATAGTACAATTATTTTAAGTTGAATGTTGAGTAACTGGAGCCTCTTCGAAAATAGCACGCGCTATATGCAAGTTATTACTTGAGATACTGGAGCGGCCAGAGTGAGCACACTGGAGCTGCATTGCGTGAATGATGGTCAAATATGATGTCCATTTTTGCAAGGCGATATTTGTGTACGTCGACTTATGTGGCTGGTGTCTTCTTGAAAATAGCAGGCGCAAAGCAAGTTGATCTACTAATATTTTAGCCATAATACTTGACTTTAAATCAGTTTTTCCCCAAGGCAACACAATACATTTTTTATTCATATTTGACCATCATTCACTCAATGTTACACCAGTGTGCATCACTATTGGCCACTCCAGTATCTCAAGCAATACTTGCGTAAGGCGCGTGCTATTTTCGAAAAGGCTCCAGTTACTCAACATTCAACTTAAAATAATTTGACTATTGTGGCTTATCTGTTTAGCATGTGTCAACATCAAATTGAGCCAAGGGTCACCGAGACTGAATCAATATCAATCAATTAAATTTGAATATTTGTTATAAAGAATTCAACTTATTCTGTTTGAGTGAGGCAATTATATATCAATACGTTTTAAATTTTCGCGAAAACATTTATTACCTTAAATATGATTAGTGATTACAGTCACTTTGTAAAATATGACGTTGATTTAACGACAAGGGTAATTCACCGATCTTAACTATTGGTATAGTCACATTCCACTTTTAAAAATATTTTTTGGCTATGTTAAGGCAAAGAAAAACAAAATAACAAACGTTTCTGCTGTTTTATTCAACAACAACTGCTAGAAAGCACTGGCAACTCAACTGAATGAGAAGTTACTTTCTCTGTAGTCTTCAGGTGTAATTTAAGAAACATTTAATTTAATAACATAGCAAGCAATAAGAAGCGACAACCGATTCAGTATACATGCTCTGCAGCTCAGTAACATGATGTGCAAGGAGATGTTTCCTCCGTCACTATTTCGACATGTGCACGCTGGCTGGCCTGAACTAAAACATGTATCCGACAAGAACAGGTAAGAGGGCAATGTGTCATAAATACATCTGTTGTGCGCGAATCGCATTGAATTGAGCAAAATAAGTCTGTCAGCATGTCATAGCACGTGCGATAAGTTTGCGGCTCCTCTGTCACACGATCCACGCCTACATCACGTCATAGTCTCTCTGCACACCAGGCCAGACATACCAGACGCCAGGTCAGTCTCGAAATATGCGGAATCCCAAACCAGTTTTAAAGTCGACTGCTTCTGTGTGCCGCCATATCACTATGACAATGAATTGTCATAGCGTCCATAACCATACCATCTATGTTTCTTTGCCAACGTATACAGTGTTGAGAAATGCGATCAATGAGAAAACACATGGCGCAAATACATTATCGAAACGAAAGATCGCGGCTGGGAAGAAGTGATATACCAGGATCATGTCAGGTGCGGATCCAGGATTTCGGTCAGAGGGGGGGGGGGCGTCATACAAGAAGTTGCGCCTTTCAGTCGCGCCCTATGGGCGCGCCATGGGAAAAACCCGGCTCAGGGGAGGGTGCGCCCACGCGCCCCCTGGGTCCGCGACTGCATGTCTCTGATGTAAGAGCAAAGAGCATTCTAAAGACACAGCTTACATCACTTCAGCGGTATTTACATGATGACGTATCTACCGGCAAGATCAGACTGCCTACGTCAGCACAGCGCATAGGCCAAGCAGGCTTTCATGTGAACTGCCAAACGGCTATTTGATCAGCGACGTCTCGGCGTCGGGCGGCATCCCGTCGGCGGCGTCATGGCCGCCTTCCATGTTCGTCTGGCGCCGGCCGGCCGTCGCGTGCCGGCCATTCCTGTGGCAACTGAGCGGCAACAATCCCAGCTGCCGGCTGGTCCGCCTCGCCGCTACAAACCAGACGGGTGGAGGCAGCGTCGGCCGGGCCGCTGGAATCGACGGTAGTTTGTTGGTCTTGGCGCGCCACGGCGGTTATTTAGCTGCTGTGTTTTTGCCCCTGGCAGACGAGATCAGACGCCTAGCGTACAGTGAGATCAGCCCTGTACAGTGGAAATCAGACGCCCTGTACACTGTACGTACAGTGAGGATCAGACGCGCTTTACAGTGGGGGTCAGACGCACTTTACAGTGAGGATCAGACGTCCTGTACAGTTGGGATCAGATGTCCTGTACGGTTGGGATGAGATAGCCATTTCGAAGAAAATGTAATATCCTTTCTTTTGACGTTTTCTATTTGCAATTTGTATTATAACTCGATGTTCTATGATTTGTCAAGCATTTATCGTTTTTCCGCCAAAAGTGGCATGCCATGACGTCAAAAACATAATTATTACAAATGTACCTACTATATCGATTTCATTGGGGTTTGGTATAAAGAACAATCGATGCAGCATAAGGTACTGAAAGTTTCATTTCTATATCTATCATAAAATGTTCATTGTTCAATATATTTAGAAAATCCGGGAGGGGGCAGATTTTGCCCCCCAGCAGGGCACGGGCTAACTATCACTTCTTACAGCCAATGCAGGAACGCGCGGGAGGCATAGGTGCTTGCATTAAATTCCCTCCCCCGTGTTCCTGTGGAATGGGGAGTTTGCCACCCCCTGGATTAAACAGTGGCCATGGTCATTGGTCATGAGGATCGGCAAGGTTGTCGTGGAAAGATTTCATTGTCGCGCAAAAATAACTCAGTATTGTAACACACTCAAACCTTTTTTACAATGCCATGATTTAGGGGCGCCCTCCATGGTTTTGAAGGCACCATCCATGATTTTTCGGGCGCCCTCCTTAGATTCGGGGTGAACCTCATCGTGTTTGAAGGCGTACTTTCGAGTTTCGGGGCGCCCTTCCGAAGTTTGAGGTGTTTTCGGGCATCAGGGCTCCCTCCCCGGAATTGGGAGAGCCCTCCATGTGATTATGAGGGGCGCCCTCCATGGGTTTTGGGGCGCCCTTTATGTTTTTTTTGGGACCCTCTTTAAATTTGGGTGCCCTCCTCAGATTCGGTGTGCATGACTAATAGCGTTCGAGGGCGCACTTTTGATTTTTGAGGGCGCCGTTTCAAAGTTCTGAAGTTCGGGATGCTTTTTGGCCACTGGGGTGCACTTTCCGGAATTGAGTGCGCCCTCCATGGGTTTGGGGCACCCTCCATGAGTTTGGGAGCGCCCACCATGGGTATGAGGGCACTTTCCATGGGTTTGGGGGCTCCCTTCATGGGTTTGGGGTTGCCCTCCATGGGTTTGGGAGCGCCTGCGGCACCCAGATTGCGCCTTCGGCGCAAAACTAGTGTCCCTGCGCCTTTGGCGCAGGGACGCCAATTTCCATTGAGGGGGCTGCCAGCCCCATTGCCTCCACCCTGGATCCGCCCCTGTCATGCGGTTTGCTGCGTATTTGCATCGACGGAGTATAACGATACATAGTCGTGGCTTGGACACATTCGGATGACATTTCATCATATGATCCCCGAACGGAGTCTGCTGAGTACGATTTACACCGTCTCTAAAATGCTCATCGAACCTGTACCTGTTGCACCGTTTGGTCTCACCTATGTAAGTGAAGTGGTCTGTCAGATGCAGCGCAAATCATACAGGTTATTTGATAAGCCACATTTTGTGTGGTAAGCCGGTCATGCTGTTCACTGTCGCACGTGCGGCACGGTCTTCTTCTGGCGCGACAGGTGGGGGCTCCAAAGCCGAGTGAACCAGTCGTTTATATAAAGCGTTTTCATTTTTATAATACGCTGTCAGGATTGGATTTACAGATTTCAGGGCGGCATCCACTTTCCTGGTCAGGTTATCGTCAATGAAGGGGAGGGTCCGTAAATCCAATCTTAACGTGTTTTTCTGTTTTGTTGGCATTGTTGTCAGTCACTGTTATGTAGTCCGTCCCGCATCGCACTGGGGTACTGCGGCACAGTCTAGCTTCAGAGACAACGTTTAATTAAAAAAGCGTCGACACATTACAATCACAAAGATAACCGAGGATAGCAAAACCGCAAGATAACATCGCAAAAACCACAAGAAACCCGTAAGATAGCCGAGGCGTTGGCCATTCAGGATAGACAGCTTAAAGTAAACAGCCAAATTGACACCTGGCTGCTGTTGGGGTAAATATTTTAGGTTCATGTTCCTCTTGGCTATCTGGATGTCACCCGTTTGGTCTCTATCTATGCAGTAACCACTAACCATACTCTGGTGGTGTTTGTAGCATGTAGTTTTTCATGTGTGGTTGTACTTATGCAGCATGCGAGTTAGATTTACGTGTGTTGCTGCAATAGTGGCTTTATGTGTGTAATGTGCATGTGTTCATCTGTGAACAATGTTCTTAGGTGGTGTTTCACATAGCTGGGTGGCTCGTGTTGTATACAATGTTCGAAAAAGCCTTTTGTAATATTCTCGACTCTGATGAAGCCGCGAGGTGGAATATTAGTTCTTTTACTCTTATCTTTGTTTTTCGATCTTTTCTGCCCTATCATGAGCATATATTATTTAAATGTAACTTTTAATGACATAAACATAATGATGCTCATAACAGCCATTCAATTTATATGAACACAAAGCCACGACTGCATGTAGACTCATAACTAAGTTATGTTTATGTTTGATTCATGCCTGAAACGGTTGGTAATTAATAAAGCACGCAATTCGAAGTAGAAGGTAGGACATACAAGGACAAGCCAGGCAGGCAGATTGGAGAGATTGGTGTTACTCTGCGAAAGCTTTTACCGAACTATGAAACATATGAGCATATACAATATACATATACAGGTTTTTCATATCAGCTGTAAATTATCAAACATTATATAACTCACATAAAATATACTATTTAGAACATGATTTCAAGCAACCAAGCATACAGGGGCGTAGGAACTCATTTGAAGTGGGGTAGGGATTTTTTGTGTGACAATTTTTGGGTAAAAAAATGAAAATCCGAGATAGCCATTTTGTAGGACTTGCCATTTCACGTGTTTTAACGTTTGTTATTTGCACTTTGCTTCAAAGCTAGATTTTTTGTCGATTTTTCCAACATTTAGCTTTTTTTTTTACCAAAACCAAAAATGGTACCTAGTACCAACTGACGTCACTAAAATCGGTATATCTCATTTTGTTCGACACGTCTGCTAAATTTTCATAGATACGTAAAATTGATGTACGCGAAGTTATACCAAGTTTTACATCGATATCTGCAACGCTTCGGAAGTTATTTAGAAAAAAAAACGATGGGGGATCGTATCCGACCCGTCCCTAGGTGGTCGTGAGCTATGCCTCGTTAGTTTTGGACCAGGTATTGAGGCTCAAAAGTTGGGGGGGGGGCGTTGCCCCTCGATCAAAAAGTTGAGGGGGCAGTTGCCCCCTGCCCCCCGGCTCCTACGCCTATGCAAGCATAACAAAACACGACAAATTACACCCAGGGTTTTCACCAGTGACTGCACTTAACCGACTTCCCACAGCGTTCCCGTTTCTCGAGTCGCAAGTGACTGTTCTCTGACGAAGGTGGCGCACTGCTCTCCGAACATCCTCTGACTTCAAGAATCGTGCGAACCCCTCTACCACCATCCTAACCTCTGCCAGAGTTGAAGGCAGGCTTCGACGGAGCTCCGCCAGCGCCACTGCCCAGAACCAATAGTCTAGTGGAGAGATGTCGGGACCAGAGCCGGTCAGTGAGCCGACCGATGACCCGCTCACTAAAGATATTCTTCAGCCACGCCCGTGTTACTGCCGTAACCGTCGTGTGCAGTTGTGCACCGTGGCACCGTCCTGCTGAAACCACAACCGCTGGCTCTTCACTCTGTCTCAGATTCGCGGTCACAGTTTCAGTCATTCGCGGTCATTCGCGGTTCATTCGCGGTTCATTCGCGGTTCATTCGCGGTCACTCTGTCTCACACACGCGGTCTACCTCAGATTCTTCAGTAGGTAGAAGCGGGTATCACCATTTACCGGTGACCCAGGGGTGTGCAAGTGTGGATGAAAACCCAACCATCCACGACGGCGGTTCGGCACATCAGCTTTCTTCTTTGCACTTCACCGCCACTGCACTTGCTCTTTGCACTTCACCGGAACTAGACTATTGGTTCTGGGCAGTGGCGCTGGTGGAGCTCCGTCGAAGCTCGCGTCAACTCTGACAGAGCTGAAGATGGTGATAGAGGAGTTCACGCGAACCCTAGAGCCAGAGGAGGTTCGGCGTACGCCATGCAGTGCAGTGCGCCACCTACGTCAGATAGGTGACGTCACGTATGTCCCGATCAACAGGGACGCTGTGGAAAGCTCGTGAAGTGCAGTCACTGGTGATTACCCTGGATATAATTTGTCGTGTTTTGTTATACTTAGTGGCTTGAAATCCCCCATCCCCCATTCAAAATGTTGTGGCGATGACAATACCCATTACCCATATACATATATGAGCGCTGAGAGGCTGCTACATGATCCTACTCAAGTTACGTAACTTTGGTTAAGCTCAGTTTTGTGACATGTATTTTTGTACTCTAGGTAAACAACGAAGGCAACTTAAATAATCAAATAATGAGGAAAACAGCTCCTTTGAAGAACCAAGCATCAATGGTGGTCCGCCCCTTTAGCTCAGACGGGAGAGCGCTGGGCTTCTGACCTCACTCGGTATGGCAGGCCGGTTTCGAGTCGCTTCGAACCCGGCCACTCGGTATGACAGGCCGGTTTCGAGTCGCTTCGAACTTGGCCACTCGGTGTGGTCGGCCTATTTGCCCAACTTGGATGGCCTACGGCCGGTGGCAGTGGTCGCACTCAAGGTCGGGTGACGTCAGAGAGCGGGGTGGCCGTTTCCAGTTAGGGGGTGATCTGGCGCACGGACAGGATTCCTGTTTTCTGTGTTGGTGACCTGGGGTCAAATCCTTGGGAGGGCCGCTGAAAAAGTCGTCCGGCCCCCATATAATATCCTTCGGAACAGGATGAGAGTTCCAATTTGCACCATAATCCCAAGATGAGTACGGTGCTTGGTCCACAAATAAAACCAACTGTGTCCGGTTATGTCGGACACGTAAAAGTTTCACCTCTAAATTTTGCCGGCTGCCATGAGTTGCCCGATCGGACGGTAGGGGTCAGGGCCCGTGTAACAAGCTCTACTTAGCGCGGATCCTGACCTAAAAAATATGTCCATTCAAAAGATTCGGACTATTATTTTTGTAAATGGTGTACGCCAGCTATGATTGCAATTGTTTGCAAGAGGTAGCAAGTTATTTACAACGATGCAGTAAGTTAAAACTTAATGTTTTGCATGCGTTCAGAATTTCGCAAGTTACTGTGAAATTATGATTGATTATTTCTTGCAAGTTATTGTGAAATTATGATGTATGCTGTGCCGCACAGCGTGGTAGTTCCACTTCCCATCCATAGATGTCACTAATGGATATGCCTGATGCATGCTGTGCCGCATGACAAGTAGCTCTTCGGCTGTGTTCTGACCGTGCACATTCCCGTCGGGAATCCCTGGAATCCCCGTCAAGCGTCAGCTGTTGCATGTTAAGGCATGTCCCTTTTCCGCTGCACATTTGTAGAAAACGCGCAAAATTCACTACATTCCCTGGATGGCCGGCAGGAATCGACGGTCTGAACACAGCCTTCTTCAGGTAGGTACCCAACTACCCATAGATGTCGTCAAAGGGGACGCCTGATGCATGCTGTGCCGCATAGCTCAGTAGTTCTAAATACAACCCATAGATGTCTCTTAAAGTTGACGCCTGTAAAATACTGCGCCGCAGAGCTCAACCATTTCCCAAATACGCATGCTAAAATGAGTTAACTATGTGGTTGCATAATACCTTGCAAGCGAATATTTCCCATCAGTCTTTGAGGTTGAAACCGAACGTTCAGGGATCAGCATTGCCAATCTGAGGAACATGAGTAGGTATGATGGGATACGCCCCATCTCGTCCCTCATGCTTTTGGTACTGGACTTCATGTTCGTCGAAAGCTGGGAGGACACGTCTGATGTCCCCCTATTTTTTTTTTTTTGGGGGGGGGGGGTGTGATTAAAAAGGTCTTTGCTAGGTAGCCTTTTGAAAAAAATCGTCATTATAATTATGATTTATCCCAACTATTGGTAGGTGGCGACAATATTCCTTAACAGCACCTCTGCTTAGAACCCGGCCAAATAGTTGACACCAGACACAAACACGAATTTTTGCAAGGGGGTGGGGAGAGGGGCACGACCTCAAGCGGGCCTCGTCGGACCACAAGGAGGCCCAACCATTGCGAACCTTATAAGGACCCCTGCACATATTATGCAGCATGGAGGGGCTCCAGTGCCCAGTGGGGCCCTTTCAGTGCTTGGGAAGGGATCCTTTCGAAGCATCTCCCCCTGGAAGAAATTATGGCTACGTGCTTGCACGGGTCCGTGTGTCCCCCTCATGTGTGCGCCTCTGGCTCTAGGCCCTTACGGTGGTTAAAATGTAAGCCTTTGACTTTGGGCCTGGGCCCCACGGGGCCGCCTCAGAGGGGCCACACATTTTGTAAGGGGGCACGGGCCCATGTGCCCCATTGGTTGCGCCTCTGGTTGACACAAGCACTTGCCGCAGCCTGCAATGGCCGTGGTTTCCTTGCCTAAGGCAAGGAAACCTGGCGGATCCAGAGGGGGGCTGCAGAGGGGCGCAACCTCCCCCAGGCGCCAGGGTCGCGGGGTTGAGCCGTGATTTGGCCTCCCCAAGCCGGTGAGGTTTGGTGGGAGGCCAAAACACGGCCCGGCCCCGCGACCCGGGCGCCTGGGGAGGCTGCGCCCCTCTGCAGCCCCCCTTCTGGATCCGCCCCAGTGCCTTAATGATTGCTACTCCCTCAGTCTGTTTACTCGAGGGTACCTGTTTTCCATGAAGCAGGAAACCCGTAGCAGGTAGATAAATCCTGTCTATTAGGAACATCCAACTCCAAAAATCGCCACGCTCGGATCAACGAAAATGCATACGATGAGCGTAACTTGTGCTTGCGGGCCTCTGACAAAGCTCTATTTCGCGACCTGGCCGCCAGATGGCAGCCCATTACAGACCGAGCTGAGTCCAAGGCGGAATACAAATGTGCACAATCAGAATCGATCCTAAGTACTTCATTTATTTCGTTATTAAACGTTATATTTTTGTTATTAAACGTTGTCCGTTATTAAACGTTATTATATTCGCTGGATAATAACCAATCTGCCGACCAGTTCTCAAAAAAGAGAATGGGCGGCACAGTGGGTGCCATCGTGATCTGTCCTCTGGAGGTGGTCAAGGCGCGGCTGCGGTTGTCACGCAGCGGGTTCGAGCTGCGCGTTGCCGCCGCTGGCTGCCGAGACGCGCGGCTCCGTCACCTGCCGCAGTGTGCGGGGCGGCAGCCGCTGGCCGCTCTACTCCGGCGGCACGAGCACGTGACGGCGGCGGCGGCGGTGGAGGTGGCGGCGGTGGTCCGCCCCGCTCGGTCGGACTCGTCCGCTGCGTCAGGATTATCATCGGGAAGGGAGGTCCGTACGCGCTCTGGAAGAACCTGGGGCTGAACCTGGTGGACGTAACGCTGCCACGTGCCATCTACTTCTGCTCCTACTCCAACGCCAAGAAGTTCTTCGATAAGCGGTTGAAGCCAGAGTCGCTGGTGAGTGGTGATGCATATGGCGTCAGTGGTGTGCGCCGGGTTTTGTTTCTGTACGGCGACCAACCCTCTATGGTTCATCAAGACACGACTTCGGTTGGATCAGCACAAGGTCGGCCAGTGACTTGGGTCACAGACTGTATCCGACGGGTCTATGCGGAAAAATGGTCATCTGCATGTCTGGAGACAGGTCTCATGACATTTTTCCGACAGCCGATAATCGTCATGCGTACACATTACATATCCATAGAGGAATATTTTGACCATTCAATTTTAACCTACTTAGTCATTCGTATAATACATACCAACCACTACACTGATCGATATATCGTTTGCCCGTTCTATAGATCGCACACAAATAACATCAGCCATCGATGTATCGATATCGACCGAATGACAAAACAGTTAGTATGTATTTGTTTAATTTGTTCATGAATTTGACATTTTAAACAGCATCATACTTTCAAAAAGGTGAAACATTCCTTTTAATGACGAAGTTTGGGCATGTATACACAGGCTACTTGTAACGTAAACATCAATTGTGATTGGTGCCAGAATCGTGCCTGGATCCCGAAGTTGGAGCTAGGATCTCCGTGGATTCCTCGGTATAAAATGCATGAAGATATTGGATCCCAGTGGATCCTTCTGCATATAATGCATGAATATCTTGGATCCTTCTGGATCCCTCGGCGTAAAATGCTTCGTGATCTGGGATCTTAGCGGATCTCTAATTTAAGCGAACCTTACATCTTGAAACACAAGATGCAGGGACTGACATCAAAATTTGTGGTCTTTATTTTGCGTATGTAGTGTAGATAATTGGTTACCTAAAAATTACATTGTAAGCTGTACCTACCTACCTGTATGCAAACATAGATAGTGTAATTATTTTTTCCCAATATCATAAAATTAGCCAGAAGCAGATACCTACCTGCGTGCCTGGAACCCGAAGCTGGATACGAGATCCCAGTGGATCCCTCGGCATAAAATATATCAGAATAATCTTTGTGGGTCCCTCCACTTATTGTGTAGCTGGATTAGGTGTCACATCACATGTGGATACCGGGACACAGGACACAGATATCCGGATCTCAGCTGTGCGATCCTGGATCCAGGCACATGTCTGATTGGTACTAATGACAATGATTAGGTACCGTTAGCTTGCTGCGGAATCTGCTTATGACGCAATTCTGACGTGGTGACGTCAACAGTTATGATTTCATACTACCGGCGAAGTTTCGGGGAAATGAGACTTTGTCTTCTACTAGGGGCGTTCTAGTCCTGCTGTCGAAAGCACTTTAGCGTAAAGCGACGTAGTTCTTTCACCATAAACCATTTGTCGATCTGTTCTACGCCTATCTCAGTTCAATACCCCATGCTAAAGGTTAGCTATTCCCTTTAATCAGATGCGATTGCTCTTTAACATATCAAATTATACATTTTGAGTGGTAGTGTCCCTCATGATAACATTTTTTGGAAGACAGGGGTCAGTTCTGACAGTTCAGCAACCCCTCCCCGTTGCACCAGCAAGTCAACATTTGTATATGCTTATTAGTGTTGACAAATCCTGAAATACTGAAAACCATGCTCAGCACCGTTACTGGCATAGCTCAATTGAAGCACCACAGAAGCAGGCTTATTTGGGTGCAACCAAGCCCGGCGTATGCACCGCACGTTGTATATGTATATGAATATACATATTTACTCCACTTGAACACCACATAATCACGGCAAGCTGTCTGACTAATCATTTCAGGCCAAGTAAATAGCCCGCCGGGCCTGAATTTAGGGCCAACACCGGCTCCGTGGCTCTGAGCTTCACAGCTCTAATGCTTATACAGTTCCTCGTCTTCGCATTCGAGCATGCAGGCACCTTGCCAACCAACACCACCTGGCGTCCATAGTTGGAAACGCTGTTTCGTGGCCTTGCCACTGGCAGGTACGCAGCGCTGCATGTTACTCACGCTGCCGATTAAACAGCTGGGAAAACATGGAACTGCATTTAACCCGCGCACCGACGGGGGTCTGAGCCAACTTAGAACCGACGGGGGGGGCGGATAACTGCCCCTCAGAGATCTAAAAAACTACGCAACGTGACTATAATCGGAAAACAGTGTTAGGTAGGCCGTGACGAGTACTAGAGAAAGTACTTATATTATTTTTTGATCATGTCAATATTGAGGTGACCAGGGGTTAAAAATGTCAAATTTTCCCATATTTCGAGTAAATTGAGCATTGCTTCACATAATTCGGGCTAGCTCAGTAACTAACATAGCTAGGAGAAATCCGTAAAAAGTACTGAAATACCATTGAAACACTATGTGCAACGATCCCTCAGATTTAAGATAGGGTCAATAATTCAGGCTCCAGGGTTCAGCAAATGTCAAAATTAATTTCACGGGAAAAGTTTTTTGCTGATAACTTTGTATATATAAAAGCTAGAGCAATGCTTTTGCCATCATCGTGTTTCTCTCATCACGGCGCATCGAAACATACATCAGATGACCTAGTTAGGTCAAATAAAAAAATGACCTGACCTGAGCTGAGGTCATGTCAAGGCAAGTAAAATTTTATATCACCTGATAAAAGTCGATAATAGAAACAGAATGGTGAAATCTCTATCACTCTGCCCCCGTAAAAGACGAGTTATTGTACAAAAACCATATGCCCTTCGGGCACATTGGATTTGACCTCAAAGAGGTCACGGAAGAAAATTACAACATGCATTCTGCTTAGCTCCGAAATAGTGATTTTGATGAAAACTGAACAATATTTAGCTAGATTTGCTCGATTGGTTTGCATTTCAATTTTCTCCCATAGGTAGACTTATAATGGGGAGGGTCACGAAATTGAACAAGTTAACTCAAGGTCACGGTCGACATAGGGAAAATCAGATATATAATAGATTAGTATATATATGTTCTTAATTACATATTGTTAGTGTTCAAAACTGTTTGGTGACACTGGAGGCAATCGGCATGATTGTCAAGCTTTCAGTAAATGTGACTTGAGTGCAGGTATTACAATGTGACCTGACGAAGTTACCTTTGGAAGTTAGAGAGATCAAAACTTTGAGAGCACGAGTGTGGTGTAATGATGACCCATAACAGGTGTGCAAGAATTTGGGAACTCTACAGCGTATTTGCCGTTTTTTCGCTACATCTGGTAAAACCCACTGGGCCGCCAGCCCGGGTTTCCGTCAGGTGCGCGTGTCTTATTTGTAGGGAGCACGCGTGTGCTTACGTCGATGAATGTATGACACCTTAAACACGGAGAAATACGCGAGGCCTGAATTCGCCATGGGGATTTCCTGCATGCACCGGCCAGTCAAAATACGCTCTTTGGAAGGCGTGGTTGGGCTACAATGGCAGAGGAGTGGTATGTGATTGGGAGGTCACACCCCTAGTGCACGTGCAGGTCGTGGAACTTTCCAATTTCAGTTTCGAAAACGTCTTCTGGCGAGGTCGTCCTTATTATGAGAGCGAAGACTCGCATCCGTTGCCTCACAAATTGCGCATATTTGGAAACTATGGTTCAGCTGTCTAGACGGGGGCACTGGGGCACCGTGTACCTACACGTGGTGAGATGCACTGATGGCAGTGAATAGACCATTGACGCGTCAAAGAAACAATTATGTTTGAACAAGGCAGTGTTTACGTTGTTGTGTATCGGAGCGTAGCCAAATGGCAACTATCTCGAAGACTTGGCCGTCAAGAAAATGCTTAGGGGCACCAAGGGGAAAAACCAGACGGCACAGCCCAGAATAGCATCCCTACGGGATAACTGAGGAATGCATTGGACGCATGTGTCCATTGGCCAACCCGCCACACGAGACGCAATTAGAGGACGCCACGTTAGAAAACAGTTTTACCCCTGGAGGAGTGAAACTTGCACCCAACGGGGTCACAACCCACAAATGGATACAGGTTCGGGGTATGGTGCAATGTTGCCTGTGGCAGCGGGGTCAGGCGTCCGCCTCCCGTTCGATGACCCGTATAGAGGTGTCCGATTTGTTTAGCAAAGATACATACAGATCGGGGGCACGTGGCGTGTCGATCGCCCGCATCTGTGGCCGCTCTTTGGCACAACAATCTGTGGGTTGCTCGGGTGCGGCATCGAGCGGGGCCACTCCGCAGTCGGGTCAGACACAGCGCGTATTGGTTGTGCGCCACGCCATACATTTTCCGGACGAGACATCCGGTGGGCGCACGGGCTGGACAAACACATGGTCTGAACTTTGCCGGAGTAGACACCCCAGAAAAATATTGAAAAATTAAAAGCATGTAGAAGCATGCTTTCGAATCTATTAATTGGCGATTCTCTAAGTAACAAGATTTTATTTTTTGCCAACTTCCTTTTTTGCTTTTGTCGAACAATCTATTTTAAGCTTCCAAACACAAAAACTTGACGAGGCGCTCCACTGGGTCGGGGGCCCAGCTTCTATATAGGTACCTATATAGCGACCCTGGATATGCGTTAAGTCAATATGTACAATACAATGCGATCGCCGAAAATTGCGATTCCAATCGCGATCGCGATCACGAAGCGCTAAGCACCGAATTTGGTGACGTCATCAAAGCTGTCATATGGTCCCGGACCGGCTCAAACATGAACCGTAAACGGTGACCGAAGCGGTGACGGCACCACCACCCCACCAGATTCACTGAAGTATTGCCAATTCAAATGTGTAATCCTTAAAATGACTGATAGGTCTCAAATGCGGCTGAAAATGACTAAGTTACTGATTCGATAAATTCGGTTATTTTTCCTCCAAGTATTTATCCCCTTGATATGTTTATTCTTAAAGCTCAGTGGCTTGCTGCAGATTACAGATATCAATACTTTCCTCAAATTTGAGGGGCAGCGCACCAATAAAAAGTAGTGGGGCAGCTGCCCCCACTACCCCCACGGTTCTGCGTCCTTGACCAGTATGACCACCGTAGCCCGCCGATTTGCCATCCCAACACGCGGCTTAGTGAGCGCGCTCCCGGTTAGTCGATGCCCATGATACCAGCAATAATTTAACCAGCGCAAAAGACCGGCACTTCATCGACAAATCATAGTCTGAATACGTGACACGAGAAAATAACTCATTAAAGTGTGTTATGAATTTCAGACCCCATGTGACCCCGTTTTTTGGCGATACTTGTTAAGAAATGGCCGAATCCGAATTAAATTTTCGCACTGTCTATTTCAGCCCAGGCGCTGATTTTTGTCCATATAGTCTGTTAGCAAAAAAGCAAAACTTATAGTACTTGCCATTAACTCGTAACGTTACGATCTGCTCGGTAGCCCATTCCCACAGTAGAGGCTATCGTGACGTAGATTGTGACCTCAAAAGTACGTGCTGTTTTATCGTCAACATCGTCGGAAGTCACGTGCTGTTGAGGTCACAACTCACATCCTACGTCACGGTAGCCTCTACTGTGGGGTCACTGGGAATTGGTTTACCGAGCAGATCTTAACGTTACGAGTCAATAACAAGTACCATAAGTGTTGATTTTTTGTTAACATACTAAACGGACAGAATTCGGCGCCTGGGCTGAAATAGACTGTGCGAAAATTTGATTCGGATTCGGCCATTCCTTAACAAATAATCGCCAAAAAACGGGGTCTCACGCGATCTGAAATCCATAGTAGTGTTTCATGTGCCGCTTCCCTCAGTTTTCAGAGCGGCCGGTTGCTCAAGCAGCGCTTCCAATGATGGTCACCAGGTGGCGCTAGAGGGTTGATCCTCTCGCACCTCCGTCTCGGGGGGTTGGGGTTGGGTTGGGGGGGGCTGGAGATCCTGGGGTGGGTCGGGGTGGTGAGTAAATATACTGGGTTCCTGAGATCTAAAAACTGGATATGTCTGTGTTGGTCTAAATCCCAAATTTGAAAAAGATAACCCTTCTTCAGTGAAGGACGATCAAAAGTCGGAATGTGCCTTACACATCCAAAAATATGTAAAACATGTTTTTTTTCAAGTCGGCATGTGCCCCCTAGCAGCATGATTGAGCCCTAATGTGGGCGCTCGGAGGTCATAACTCAGAATGATCCCTTTGCACGCCATTGTGGGCCGTCTGGCCTTCGGAGGTGAAGGTGTGCCTTCTGGAGGTAAGAGTGGTTCCTCTGGAGCGTAGGGCGGTTGATCGGATGGTTTAAGTGGCTAGAGGTGGTTAGAGTAGGCTATCTGGTGATAAAAGTTCGTTTTCTAGATAGTAAGAGTAGGTCCTCTGGTAGTTAGAGTGGGCCTTCTGGTGGTAAGTGCCCAGCTGGAGGTCAGAGTGGGTCATCTATATGTCAGATTGTGCCCTCTAGAGGTCAGAGTGGGCCTTTTGGAAACCAGAGAAGGCCCTAAGGTGGGCCCCCTATAAGTCAGAATGGGCCCTTCGAAGGCTAGAATGCAGGACCTCGATAGGTTGGGTGGGTTTAGGCATACCGGGCCCCAGATAGAACAAAGGGCTACTCTGAGTGTGCCATAACATACCTACAGAAAAAGTGTAAAAATACTTAAGCAGCACATTCGTTCGGCCCTGGCTCCATCGTCACGGACCTCAGCCATCAGCCCTGCCTCCATTGTCATGGCCCTGCAGACTAGCTATATCAGCCGTGCACCTCTGGCGGCGGTGGTGTTTCGATCTCGGTTATATTTGGTCATTAATAATACTATAGTGTTACTGTGGTTAAGCCGGCTCAGGCCAGAAGACCCAACAGTAAGACACTCGACCAATTGGCAACGACCAATTGCCGTAGCACAGAAGGACTCTGGCGCGCGCGTGTGGGTCTAGGCCGTATTACAATTTCCCTGGCCGGCTAAATCACTCTCACTCAACACACCTACACCCAGCGTGACAAAATCTAAAGGTCCACATATGGGCTTCCAGAAAGCGACAATATTGATATTGGGTTTCAGTCTATCCCTTGTTCTTTTGAAGATATGTCCATCCTCACATAACACAAGGCTATGTCGAGTGTGACATCATGTTAACAACACTACGCTGTGGTTGGTTCCTCCCTCAGGCACTAGAAATGTAATGAAAATGAGCAATACGGACTGCAGCACACATGACGCCCGTACCTGGTCGAATCACAGGAGGGGCTGCAGGGGGCCGGCCTCCCCCAGGGCGCCCGGGTCGCGGGGTCGAGGCATGCTTTCCTGGCATTCGCCCCGAAGCCCGGGGAGGTTTGGGGAAGCCAAAGAGCGCCTGGGCTTTGGTGGTTTTCGCCCCGCGGACCGGAGCCTGGGAGGAGGCCGTCCCACCTGACAGCTGCGTCCTGCTCTCTGGACGCCCCAGTAGCGACCTCTTCCGATGTTCTTTGTTCCATTCTATTTGTTTTTTGCTTTCTCCTGAGGCAGCGCGCGTTTTAGAGATGCCACAGCTCCGACTTATGCCAGCGGCGACATAGAACCACATGCTCACGTTTACGTCTCTCAGACACTCACACGAGCCAATGTACTAGTCATTTAAGGCAGACAGTCCACTGATGAATGTATATACACCTGGATAATAACGAAATTCATCGTGTTCTGGCTATTAGAGTTTTAAATTATTTTATGCACAAGCCCACACAACACATTTTTCAATATATTATGGTATACATTCTACACTTAGGGACTAGCCGAACCTCTCACATGCATTTCTCGCGGACGCGGTAGTCATATATATCAGCGCAAAGAGATTTGAGTGTGGCTACCGGCTTCGTCGGCTTACTCGCTTGTCTACACGAAGACTAATCACTCCCTAGATTCCTTGTGCGCACGTCTTAAACTTCAACATTTAAAACCCATGACGGACAACAGTTACTCCCAGTCGGGGTTTCTGGTACTCGAATCTTTCGAGCATGTTCTGGGTTCTATTTCATATCCGCGAGCTTGCTCTGGAGGAGGGGGCTTGAGGAGCTTCCGCTACCCAGTTATCTCTTAGCAATATATACTTCACTAAATCAAACGAAAGCGATAATCCTCATCAAACTTTCAGTACATTTTCATCTCACACAATTGTGAACACATGTTAACATGAAAAAAAAGGTTTATGTGTGGTAGTGTATAGGGTCGGACGCAGTAAATAGACGATCAACGCATGTGACCGTCAAAGTTCTGCGGTTTTTGAGTCTACGCAATAAACACGGGTTTTAACACAACTCATCAATAAGTGTGTTGGGACAAGTACTTGTATCCTGGACTATTCGATGGCGATCAAACGTTTGGAGAGGCAACGTACACTAATTAAGCATAAATAAAATTGTCATATATTAAAAGACTGCTAATAGACATGAGACTGAAATATGAAACTGCTGTCTCGGATTTTGAAAATTTATTGAAATTCACAGTTTTAAACATTTTTTCTCTCAAAACAAATCAAAATGATCAAAAAACCGAAAGAAATATGATTTAAACGGGTCCAATGAATATGTGTACCATGTTCGAAGTCGATATCGTCAAAAATGATTGACCTACGACCTTCCAAACACTAGATTCGAACACCTTTACAACATTACCATGCAAAAAAACGCATTTTCATTGTTTTTATTTCTATTAATGTTGAGCAAAAAATGTTCGAAGGTACAAAATGTTCGAAGGTCATTACCTATCAGGTAAATCTAGTTATTTTCAGTGTCCAGACGTCGAACCTAGTACCTCTGTATGCACACAACACACTCAAACGCCGTCTCCATCCTCTGACCCAACGAGTAACGATTCTTCAGCATCACTCCCGCTCGTCTCCCTCGCTGGCCCATTTCAACAAAATACCGGCCCCGCCACGGTGAGCCAGCTGTTATCTCCAGCTGATCCCAGCTGCCTCTGACGTCGGAGAGAGCGCAGCTGGCTGAGTTGCTCTCCTCCGCTGACGCCGGGCGTCTCCGTACCGGCGGCACTGGTTCCCGTCACACGGCCGGCTATTTTCAGCGGCCGCAGGGTGACGCAGATTACCGGCCCATGGAGGGAAGCCAAGGGAAACTGCCCGCGGCTGTGCGTCTCCTGAGGTCGGCGATCAAACGACACGAGCCGGCGGCGCGGCGGGCGTGTTTACAGCCTGCCGCCACCCGGGGTCACGTCCGACGCCGTACTTACAGAGCCAGCAGTCAGCCCGCCTTACGAGCCGGCTTCCGACGGTACAGCTGTACAGCCGGCCTCCGACGGCCCAGTACAGAGGGTACAGCCGGCCTCCGACGGCCCAGTACACGAGTGGATACAGTTGGCCTCGGACGGCCCAGTACAAGACAGCCGCGCCTCCCGATCGGCCCAGTACCAGAGGGTACAGTTGGACCTCCGACGGCCACTGCATAGGTTACAGCCGGCCTCCGACGGCCCAGTACAGAGGGTACAGCCGGCCTCCGACGGCCCAGTACAGAGGGTACAGTTGGCCTCCGACGGCCCACTGCAGAGGGTACAGCCGGCCTCTGACGGCCCAGTACAGAGGGTACAGTTGGCCTCCGACGACACAGTACAGAGGGTACAGCCGGCCTCCGACGGCACAGTACAGAGGGTACAGCCGGCCTCCGACGACACAGTACAGAGGGGTACAAGCGCGCCTCCGCGTACGCAACGAGTACAGAGTCGTACAAGCCGCCGCCTCGACGACCCAGCTACAGAGCAGGTACAGTGGCCTCCGACGACACAGTACAGAGGCTTACAGCCGGCCTCGACGGCCACAGAAGAGCGGGTTAGCAGCTTGCCTCCGACGACCACAGTACAGAGGGTACAGACCGCGCTCCGACGGCACAGTACAGAGGTACGAGCCGCCTCCGACGGCCCACAGTACAGAGGGTACGGCGTACAGCCGGGCCATGATGCACCCCACTAGTTCCTCCCACGCCGCCAGCTACAGAAGGCGTACAAGCCGGCCTCCGACGCGCCCAGACAGAGGGTACAGCCGGCCTCCGACTGGCACAGTCGGACACACAAAAAAAAAACATACACACAAAAAAAAAAACATAGTACATTTACACTGCCATTGACCTTATTATTTGACGAAGTAACAAAATACAATAACAGGATGACGATAATGGACATGCTGTATATATTCTTGATCTGAAAAAAGCTTTTGATACGCGTTAGTTTAAACATTCTTCTTAAAGAAAACTTTATGCCATATGGAATTCGTGAGAAGCTTCATCAAATTTTAAATTCCTACCTCTCAAACAGAACACAGAGAACAATAATATAAGGATGGACACTCTGTCGGATACATGTGGATATTAAAATAGGAAGTTCCACAGGCGTTCTTATCTTGGCGTCCTTTGTAGATGTTTATCTCATATATTACATTGATTACCTAATTTTCAAGAGATGTGGACTCTTTTATCTTTGCTGCGATGACACTGCCATAGCCATAAAAAGGCCAAAACTAAAAGATGAGTTGCAAAATAAAGTCAATGATCTTCTACCAAAAGTTTCAAAATGGCTACATGGCTAATCGTATCCTTCAAATACTCTAAAATATCATACCCAATATATTCAAAAACTCAAACAATAGATAATCCTAAATGTGAAACTAAATGGGAATGAGGATCACCCGAAACAAAATGTGTTTAAATATATTGGGATTCACGTTGAAGAAAAATCTTAAATGGACGCTCAGATTAAGTCCGGCTTTTCATCAAGTCATATTAGTGAGGAAACATTGGAAATGACTGGCTAGGGTAATAGTTTTTCCTCTCTTCACAGTGGAATCAACTATTTTGGCTTCTATATAACTCCTACGTCCTACCATTATTTCTTTAAACTATTGTGCTCTGTTCTGGGGTTAGGCAACTATCAAACTCAAAATAAGCAAAACATTACTAGACGTAACAAAAACGAGCAATGAAAATCATTGACTATAGAAACTCGACTATTTGTTTCATTCAAATTGAACCTGATTTATTAAATATAGAATACGTTAAATTTTCACTGAAATCTGTAAAAGAACAAAAATATTAGATGATAGATGTTGGCATTTCCTTTATATTTGAAATTTGCCTTGACCTATCCTCAACCATGTTTACGCTACAAGGTCGACCATCGAGCACCAGATTAGCTTTAAACGATTTGTCTGTGTCCTTTGCCGCCACAATATTATAGTCTTTTCCATTGTCTATCAGTGCACCCGTTAACCTGGAATTGTGTTGTGTGTAAGCTTTTCAGAAACTTGGCTGATGTTCCATCGAAAAATAATAAACAAACCTTTTAAAAAATTAACATGTCAGAAACTTTCTTTTGTTAACGAATATCAAGCTTTGCAGCTCTAATAATACATATAATTGCTTGCTTGCTTTCCTTCGTCCACCTTCGAGCTTTTGTCTGTATATTGAGTATGTGTTTATGGTGGAGTGTGTGTTATTTGTCTGAATGTCCTTTTTTCTTTGCATTGTGGTGTGTGATGTATTGTGTTGTGTGTGTGTTGTGTCGTGTGTGTGTGGTGTGTGTGTATGTACACGCGTGTTGGTACACGTGTGTGTGCGGTTTGTGCGTGCGCGCTGCTGTTGCGCGCCGCATCGACGTGTGAGACGTGTGTAGACGTTGTGAGTCGTTGCCTGTGAGTCGTGTGAGTCTGTGCGATGTGTAAGATTGTGTAAGATGTTGCGTCGTTGCTTGCATAGCTGCTATGCATAGTATGTGAAATGCTGTGTTGGGTTTCTTTAAAAAAAGCTCCTTTGCTGGATGTCTGGGGGCTCCTGACATTTACTCGCGCGGCCTTGTGTTGAGCTGATTTCGACGTGACAGCATGCGGAGCAGAAAAAAATACAAAAATAAAAATAACAAAAAATAACACCCTTTAGGCAGCCCTGGATTCCCTCCTGGCTTTTATTAGCCTTAGCTTTATCTGCTCGTGGGGAATCTGTTGGCTGATCTATTTATAGTTATAACCCCCTTCCCCTGCTGTGTGAGACTTAACAGAATTAACTGGTTTGTAACTCCTTAATAACTGTAATGAACTTTTGATATCCTGATAAGTAGGGTCTGCCCAACACCACCTTTTGGCCTCTACCTATTACCTTTGGCGCTGAATAGGCTTTTAGAATCAGGTTGGCATTTTGCCTCTGATTATTGTATGCTTAACTACTTGCCTAACATTAACTGCGCTTAAGGGGAAACTATCTTTAATATTTTATTTTGTTTTTCTCTTTCCTTTGAGTGGAGTGGCGCGACTTTATTCTTTTGTTCTCTTTTGTGTGTTAACGTAAGGTGCGGTTCTATTTGTCGCGCGTTGGAACAGAGGGAGGGTCACTCATGTAAAGGCTGTTTAAAAAAAAAAGTAACAGAGGGCTACAGCCGCTCCGACGGCACACAGTACAGAGGTGGTACAGCCAGCCTCCGACGCAACCAGGGTGCCCAGTTACAGAGGAGTACAGCCGCCTCCGATGCGACACAAGTACAGCAGGTACAGCCGCGCCTCCGACGGCACAGTACAGAGGGGTACAGCCGGCCTTCCGATGACACAGTACAGAGGGTACAGTTGGCCTCCGACGACACCAGTACAGAGGGTACAGCCAGGCCTCCGACGGTCCAGTACAGAGGGTACAGCCGGCCTCCGACGGCCCACTACAGAGGGTACAGTCGGCCTACGACGGTACAGCTGTACAGCCGGCCTCCGACGGCACCAGTGCAGAGGGTACAGCCGGCCTCCGACGGCACAGTACAGAGGGTACAGCCGGCCTCCGACGGCCCAGTACAGAGGGTACAGTTGGCCTCCGTCGACACAGTACAGAGGGTACAGCCGGCCTCCGACGGCACAGTACAGAGGGTACAGCTGGCCTCCGACGACACAGTACAGAGGGTACAGCCGGCCTCCGACGGCACAGTACAGAGGGTACAGCCGGCCTCCGACCTGGCTTCAAGCCTGGATGGTGCTCAAATACCAACACAACCCACCGGTCACTCAGGGCTCAATTGAAGTTCGGTTCTATGATGATGATTGGGGTTTAAGGGCGGGCCGACAACAAAGGTCACATGCCGCCCAGAAGTTCGGTTCTAGCAGGTCAACAAAACTGATGCCAGACCAGGAAAATTGACTCAGCTGCAAATAATTGAAATTGTTTAGCGTAATGCTATTTCAGTCGTGAGTTGATATCTACCCATCCGGCTGAAGTTACGAAGTGGCTTACTTCGTAAGAAAACGCGAGAAGATGCTTGGAGACAATGCGAAATCGAGAGGGATGGATAAGCGGTTTTCCTATTTTTGCAGACCTAATGAAAACATCAAGTGGCAACGGCGCCAAGATCAGAATGCTTACGATGCCGTTCTCACGAGAATAACATACTTGGAGCTTTAGTTGGCCTTCTGCCCGGGAGAGCTTTTTGATCTGCAAATCTGTGCCACGGCATGGAGACGTTCTCAGCTGGCTGGCATGCACCATAAACGCTCCGGCCTGTATTTACCCATCAACCAAGCCAACATTACTCCCTGGCGGGAAGCTATCTTGGGTTGATTGCTGATTTTTCAACCGGCGGAGAGCAGTCTTTCCTGATGCCAATCCCACGCCTGGCGGGCTCTCAGGTACTGAAGAATCACTTCAAAGCTCGATGGCGGACTATTTGTGGCTTACTGATAAGTCACTTTAGATCCACCTAGGGCTATTGATTTCTATCATAAGTCTCGCATCGTGCATTACAACACGGCGCTTTGAAGGTAGATTTCAGCCGAGCCGTTAAGTTGATGGCGTACGTTTTTTTATCACAGAAAGAAATTGGCAGCTGATCCAGGCAGTTTTGAGAAATACGAGCGGTGGGCATGATCCACGTCAGTCCGACGAGGCTGATTTAACCAATACATCCAGTTCGATAGCAGATACCGTCATCAGATCGGTTGCTAAGCGTCATCAGCATCATGGACATTATCTGTCTGGGCACTCAGCCAGATGAAATCACTCTGTCATTCATATCCCACCATGTCTAATCATTGACGCAGTGGCAGGGGACGTAGCCATTGGGGGGGGGCACGGGGGCCATGGCCCCCTCTGAGCAAAATAAATTCACACTAGATAGAATGGAATTATCCGACGACCCGACCCTACCCCGCTCTGGTCAGCAGCATATGGCTGAGGAGCAAAATTGTATGTTTTTCCGACGTGCCCCCCCCTCTGATAAAAATCCTAGCTATGTGCCTGCGCAGTGGAGAGTACCAGACCAGATGAAAAATAAATGCACGTGCCTGCAGTGTCGGCGCCGAGTCCGATACTGGGCAATACAACCATTTTGGAGGAATGAAAAGAGGAATGATGAGTGGCTTAGTAACCCTTCCAAAATAGTGTTGAGAACATTAAATGAGGCCAAGTGCCAACATATACTATACATAGCTTAAGAACTCTACTGACAGACAGAGATGTGCGGACGGTGGTGGCGCAGTAACCCAAAACAAAACACATCATTAGCTGTGTAAGTTTCAGAAAGGGCGCTCAAGCAGCGCGCACCTATCTATGGGTATCGTTAGCTCTCTTAACGGTAGTAATAACGTTTTGTTTGCATACGATAGGAATCAAATGTGAAATGCGTTCTCTCATAGGCGTACAAACAGAGAGGCCAGGGCCATAGCCCTCTCACCTTTTGCTCCACCTACCATTGTTTTGCTCAAATATTTATTTTGCTTTATGAGGAAAGTTTGATATAACAAAAGAAAAAGTTCACTTGGACGAAAAGAGCTCAAATCTGTAAAGAAATACCGCGTACGGGGGCTTATGTTGCTCTCAAGGTGAGGACAAAGTTTATCTGCCATCCCCACACCTTTGATGATATTCCTACACCCCTGCGTTCTCTGAAAGAAAACGTATTGAATTTTGCATTCGTCCGCTTGTTTTATGCCCACAATGCCGGTTGCGATATGCTATTTGGCAAACCTAACTCTTGCAATGGCTGAGTGTGATATCTTGGTAATTTTATCTTCAATGCTATATTATTTCACCTTGCGTTGCCACTGCACCTGCTCCATCATCCTAGCGAACGCGTCAGTAAGCTGCTGACAAGGCCTGGCAGGGCCTGACAGGGTCAGTCTGGCTCCTCTCCGCGTCAGTCAGCTGCTGACAGGGCAGGGTCAGACTGGCTCCTCTCCGCGGACCAGGTCAGACCATGACGGAGCTGCCTCCGTCTCCGGTGGCGCCACGGCTCGCCGGCGCCGGAGGACGTCTGTGACGGGCCCGGGTCACAGGTGGCGTGGCCCGGGGCGCCGGCTGACGGCCCTCGGCGTCAGCGGGTGACGTCCGCGGCGGCCGCGGGTCACAGGTGATGTGGTCTGCAGTTAGCGGTCGACACCACCGGGCAGGTGTTGTCCCTCCTTCTTTCACGCCTGGACGGCACCACACGCCTGGGTGCGATGTGAGGTGCCAGCGGATGTGACATCCGCCGCGTAGGGTGTCCCTCCTCTTCATGCCTGACGCACCACACGCCTGGTTGGGATGTTGAGGTGTTAGAGGATGCTGACACCGCCGGGCAGGTGTCCCTCCTCTCACGCCTGACACACCACACGCCTGGGTGGGATGTGAGGTGTAGCGGATGTGACACCGCCGGGCAGGGTGTTTGTCCCTCCTCTCATTGCCTGACACACCTGACACCCTGCGTGGGATGTGAGGTGTAAGCGGTGTGACACCGCCGGGCAGGGTGTCCCTCCTTTCATGCCTGACCACACCACACGCCTGGGTGGGATGTGAGGTGTAGCGGATGTGACGCCGCCGGACAGGGTGTCTCCCTCCTCTCATGCCTGACGCACCACACGCCTGGGTGGGATGTGAGGTGTAGCGGATGTGACACCCCGGGGCAGGGTGTCCCTCCTCTCATGCGCTTGACACACCACCACGTCATGGCTGGGATGTGATGTGCTGTAGCGATGTGACGCCGCCGGGCAGGGTGTCCCTCCTCTCATGTCTGACACACCACACGCCTGGGTGGGATGTGAGGTGTAGCGGATGTGACGCCGCCGGGCAGGGTGTCTCCCTCCTCTCATGTCTGACACACCACACGCCTGGGTGGGATGTGAGGTGTAGCGGATGTGACGAGGCCGGCTGGCCGCTGGGTGTCAAGTGTGGCGGGGCGGGCCTCCCCTCTTGCCTCACACCTCACGTGCCCGGTTGAGGTGCCAGGTGTGGCGGCTGTGAGCCGGCCTGGCAGTGAGTCAGGTGAGGAGGCGTGAGAGAGGGAGCGGCCAGTGAGCTGTGTTTGTGGTGACACGGAGAGGTGGCGGCTTGGTGAGCCGGCGGGAAGTGAGTCCAGCGTGGAGGAGGGCGTATTAGAGAGGAGCGGCCAGTGAGCTGTGTTTGTGGGTGACACGAGAAAAAGGGTGCGCAGCTGTGAGCCGGCCTGGACAGTGAGTCAGGTGAGGAGGCGTGATGAGGAGCGGCCAGTGAGCTGTGTTTGTGGTGACACGGAGAAGGTGGCAGCTGTTGAGCCGGGCCTGACGTGAGGTCCAGGTGAGGAGGCGTGAGAGATGGGAGCCGTGGGAACTCAGACGGGTGAGCTGTGTTTCAGCTGTGGTTCGCAGGTAGAAACATACGGCGATGATACAGCGGCGCCGCGGCTGTGGGCAAGCGTGTGGAGCCCTGGCCACGCTGTCTGTCGCCTGCCCACCTGCTGACACTGAGGGTCAGGGTTGCGAGAGGCGCTGCGTGACGACGACGAGCCGCGGGCCCATTCGTAGCTCGTGTACCCTTCTCAGCCAGGGATACGAGGCTCCGTTGAGTGCGTGTGTCCCTGACTGTCTGGTGACACGAGACACCGCGGTGGTTGCAGGCTTGATGACGTCCCTGGCCTCGGGATAGAGTCAGTCGCGTTCGAGGAGGTCGGTAGACAGTCGGGAGCGACGCCGCGCCCGCAAGCGGCTCCGAGGCGTAGCAGGCATGACTGGGATTCTCGGGGGTGACACGCGAGACCGCCCAGACAGCTGGTGGCTCAGAGCTGTGGACGCCTGGCCTTCACAGCTCGGAGTCATGAGGCAGTGAGGTGCGCCGCTGAGTCGGGCAGTGATCGTGCGCGTCGGACGCGCAGTGAGCTGCTGTTTGGTCGGGCTGACACGAGACAGCGGCGGCGGTTGGCGGGTGGCGGCTGTTGAGTCCGCGAAGTGGAGTCAAGGTGAGGAGGAGCCGGTGAAGAGAGGGAGCGGCCAGTGAAGCTCGTGTTTGTGGCGGTGACACGGAGAGGTGGGCCAGCTGCAGCTGAGACAGCCCGCGTAGCGTGTTGGCTCTGCGGGGCCTGACGGACTTCTGGCGGCACTCCAGCACCGCGCGTCGTTACTAGGCGAGCGTGTTCCTCGCCGTGCAACTCAGCGCTCGCTCTGCCGGTGAGCCTCGGTGGCTCGGACTACGCGGCCGAGCCAATATCACTATCCCTCCGGTCACGCGCCTGGTAATTCGCACCTGGCCGCCGCCACAGCTACGACTAAGATGAGCGACTGTTGGGCGTTGTGGGCGCGAGGTCGCTCAGTCTGGGATAATTGCGAGCTCGTGAGAGAGGCGGGTGTGAGTTATATGGCGCTCCTCCCGCCCTCAATCAACGACGTTTATACTTAGAACCTGACGACTGGAAGGGGATGTCTCTTCGGGACTCTAGCTTCTCGAGACAAACTAACTGACCTGCAAATCCAGCTCCATTTTCTTCCAACTACACTGTACTAAATAAACATCTTTCCAATCCGGTCCGCTCGGCCACTCAGCAGAGCTCAGGTGAAAGTGCCTCTACTGTCAGGGTGACTGACAGGGACGCCTTGTCTTGTCCACACACGCCCAAACGAGATCCGACATACAGATGGCCCCGGTGACAGGTCCTCGTGCCAAGCGAGCACCTATGCGGCGATCTCAGGGCTCGACCGTCGCCTGAGCTCGCCACTTTGTATAGTGCCTGAGTTTGTCTGTACCTCAGCGTCCCAATAATGCAGCGTGAGGTGACAATTGACGTGGCTCAGAGGAAGCACGCTGAGATGGCGCGTGCGGAGCCCACGGCAGTCCGTTAGTCTGCGTGATCGAGAAGAGTCTGTCGTTCAGGTTCAGCAAGTCCGATTCATGCTCCTGGACGCTGAATCCTCATACTGAGAGGTCAGCGGGCTCTCGGCATGCCTATTTGTGCGGAGAACAAGTCGCATGAATATTTCAAATGTGGTTTTCAGTTCGATGAGCGTGCGCACGAAGGCGTCGGTCTCCTCTCTCGGCTGGTACATTTCTCGAGATCTGCGATGCATTGCTCCGATCTAGTCTGTGATTGGATAACTGTAAACGCTTGCAATATACTCCTAGGTTTTCAATTTTGCGAATCCGGAGCAAATCTTCCGTGAGCTCGTGTGTTCACAGCCGGCCCCAAGCACTTTTGAATAAGTGCCCGACCGTTTACGTGATCGGCTAGAGTTCTGTACATTATATTTCCAGCGAGCGAACCAGCAAATCTTAGCTGGAGCCACATGTGTACGACGTCGTGTCAGCGCAACAATACACGACCTCTCTCCTACGTGGTGGTTTGTAGTGCTGATATATTGACTAGCTATATTGCTCTGCCTCAGGTACGGCCTCGTTACCCCACATGGCTCAGACTGACACAAAACGCGTCACACCTCCTCAAGACTAACCACGCTCGTCATCGCGGGCGCATTGCTCGCTCTGGCTTAGGCGCGATGACCCTGGCGCCTTATGGGTCATTCCGCAATGAGCTCTCGCGTCCACTGCCGCACCTGACTAGCCCGCAGCCGGCACCGTGTCAGCCGTGTCACCGCTGCTATCTGGCAGGCCGAGTTTTCCGACTCCTGCGTGATGCAACCAGCGCGATACCTAGTTAGACATTATTTGACAAGAACGCGATTCCCGGTGACGCAATAAAACGTGCATTCCGCGCAGACAGCGACCGATAGTGTCATTAATCGAAAAAAGCTGGAAGACGACGTGCACAATTAAACAAATGACGGGTATTATCAGCCTTAGAGACAGCGCAACGCGCAGGGAAACGTAATACACGAATGTCTGACGCTTTCCACGCCGTATTAGTTAGCACCCCTGTGTTAAGAGTAAAGAGAAAAGTCTCGTGCGGGCGCGTCTCGCCGCTGAATTCACCGCACGCAGAACACGGACGCGACCACAGCCCAATTAGGCATTTACAGGTAGCTATTTAGTTTCTCTTATCTCCCATGACTGGCGCGTGTCGTTTTCGACTCGTGTCCGGGAGCTAAACCCAGTTCCTTCCACCCGTCACACTGCCGGCGCCTACACAGGGCATTCACTCTCAGTTGTCCCTAGCCAGTGGCTCGTCTGAGGATCGCACCACGCAATAGGCAGCAAGTGAACCGTTAAATTGGCAGCGAGACAATCAATCGCACCTAATCACCGGCTCCGTGGAGCGCCTTCAAAGGAGCCGCCGGCCGCAGACAGGCACCGAGAGGTGTCGCTGCCGACGGGAAGGGTGACGGGCGCTTCCCAGGGGGGGGGGGCCCCCCCCCCCCAGGGGGTGGGGGGGGGGGGGGGTGGGGGGGGCCAGGGAATTTGGCGGTAGGGAGGGGTGAGGGGTCAGAGAGGGGGAGGTGGCCGCTGGGTCCCGGGACGGGACGAGAGGGGGACGGTATGGCGCCGGTGAGGCAGCAGAGAAGACGCGGACATCACAGCGTGGAGCCACAAGGAGGCACCTCTCGGACGCCTCCGAGATATATGAGGTGACGCCTGAGGTGGGGAGGAAACCGTACCCGGGTGGGACCGAGGACCGATCAGTGGACGGTGACGTCTGAACACTTCGCAGCCACTCCGGCCGGCGTCTGGAAATGTTTGTGCTTCTGGAAGACAGATGCCCTGCTGAGAGGATGAACTCAAACCGGACATGTTCGCCGAACTTCAACGACGCGCGAAGCGAATACGACACCGAGCCAAGCGCAGAAACTATTTTCGAACTGACATCTAAACGGACACAAAGGATAACAACGCACACAGAGAATGACAAAGGGATAGTTTCCGCAGAAACTCCGTCTCTTGTCGCTCTGCCCACGCCCTTAGCTGCTCTTTGACCGAGAGACTAAGTTGAGCGCCGGGAGCCGCTCAGACCGGATATGTTGTGACGCATGGTTAGCGATCGGACGGTCGGAGCGATCGGAGCGATCAACAGGCAGCGTCATCGTTTCGGGTCTGGGTCACCAACTGAGCTAGTGTTCTGCAGCATTCCGTGGTGGCGGCGGCAGCAGCCAGACATATGCCTGGATCCAGCTGAAATCCGGATATATGTGTCCTGTGTCCCGGGATCCACATGGGACCCCGGATCCAGGTAAACAATAAGCCGAGAGATCCATAAAAATTACAGATCCTGATATATGTTATGTCGATGGATTCCCTGGGATCCCCGATCCAATTTCGGGATCCAGGCACAAGTCTGGCAGCAGCAGCAGCGTCCGAGGCAGCCGTAGCGGCGGCGGAGCAGCGGGATGCCGTGCAGTTGGCGCTGTCTGTATATCCGTCTGTGCAGAAGGCAGCGTCTCGTGCGCGACGCCCCGTCCGTGTCCCGCCCGTGGGTCGTCGTGTCCACCGCTATTTATACAACTGTCAATCCGTCTGCAGCTGTGATCGGCAGACCTCGGGCGAGCATCAGATAGCCGGCAGCTGGGCCGCGGGTCGCAGCGGTCCACGCGCCAAATACACAGCCAGCGCGCCCACCAGCCCACGCCCGAGCTGTCACTGCGACGACGTGCTATCACGAACCGGGCAGACACCCGCCCTCGTGCCGGCCGGCCGGCAGGCCGCCAGACCAGCACGCCCGCCGCCCACCGCTGGTACCGCCACGGCTGCCGCGCACGTAGTTCCGGGCCGCGTGTGGGACTCGAGTCCGCTACTGCCTGCACGCGCCTCAACGATCGGATTTTCTGAGCCAGCAGTGTGTCTATCTTCAGTCAGGAGGTCGACGGTGGCCCCGCATCAGCCCGTTCAGGTGAATGAGGCCCGTTCATAGCGGGACGCAGTTCACCCACGACTCGCCTGCGACCCACCCATCTGGGCTGGTTAGCTGAGCCAGCACTCCCTGAGAGGACGCTGGAGAGGAGCGGCCGAGAGCCGGCATCCGGAGACTCCCAGCGCCGTGCCGTGCCCGTTCCGGCTATCACGCGGCCAAATCCAGCCTCGGAGCAGCAGGGGTCAGCGGAAAGCGGACCCGTGCGACGTGTGCACCTCACCTGGGCTTGGTGGAGAGCGACCACACGCCGGCGCACGCGCAGTCTGACCCGGCGAGTGGGCGTGGTCGTCATAGCAACGGACCGCCGCGCATCTGACGTCAGCGAGGCGGGTCTGGCTTCGTGAAGGTTATAATATGTAGGGGTGATTCCTGACCGACCACCAGGGAGGTTGAGGCAGTACGCAATTTACATCGCTCGGGCGTGGCATGGTCCCTGGAGGATAAAATGCAGACGAAGACCGATGGGGACCACCATGGTCTATCAGGGTCTCTCAGGGTCCACCAGGGTCAAGCAGAGGTCAACAGGGTCCAATAAGGTTATAAGATCGGGTCAGGATCAACCACAGGCCGCCATGGTACACCGGGGTCCATGGGGTTCACCAGGGTCCATTTGAAGTCGACAGGGTCCGCCAGGGTCTGCCAGCGTCCACTTGAGTCCCTCAGGGTTCATTAGAATACACCAGGCCCTACCAAGGTCCACCGCGGTCCGCAGAAACCCTAACATGGCATCACGTGACGGACAGAGCAGAAAATCGGCCAGCTTAGACTGTGCGGCGCCGCTCAGCTCAACTCGGAGGAGCTGGCCGACGGCTGGCGCCCGCTTAGAAAGCCAGCGGATCCCCTGACCCTCACGCAAGCCAGCAGCTGCGTGAGCCGCCGATCAGCTGAGGCGCAGCAGGTCAGTTGAGGCTCAGTCGCCATCGCAGCGGAACAAACACAGGGTGACGTCGCTCCTCTCGCTCCAAGGACCTGAGGTGATATTCTCGGCGCAGTGTCCGTAATCGCCTCTGCAGGGAGCATCCCGTACATCCCCAGCTGCGTGCGGGGGGCTTAACAGCCGGAAGACAGTCGAACACAGCTTAAAGGCAGGATCAGGCGAGGTAAGGCGTATCAGCCGCTGATCCGGGAGGGGCGGGGTTCGGACGCGGGGTTCGAAGGCCGTGATCCGGGCGATGGGGGAGGGTGTGATCCGAAGGAAGCGATCCGTGGTTCGCGATCCGGTGCGGCGTTACGGAGACCATGATCCGGAAGCGGAAGAGGAGAGGATCAGAAACCGTAATTCCAGCGCGTGATCGGGAGGGCGTAATCTGCGATCGTTGATCAGTGACCCGAGCGTTAGTTCGGAGTAGTGGCCGGGCGTGGAGTTCTCCGAGTACACTGACCGACCGCAGCGGGCCGGGATCGGTCGGTCGGTCGGAGCACGCAGCCACCTTTCGCCGCTTACCAGGGCCGGTCAATCATCAGAGGCCAATGAGCCCGGGGATTAATGCGGCACATCGGAGGGCCGGCTGAGAGCCGTATTTGTCCCGGCTGGCCACCTCCCACGGGTCCTCTGCCGGCGGACGGCGCCAGGCAGCCATCGAACCAGAGCAGGCGATGCTGCCGGCGCTGCAGCTACAGATCTGGGCGAACGGTATGGGTATTGGGTGTGTCCCTTGTAGCATTAGAGACAGCCGCAGGATAACATAAAACCCACAGTGCAAAGCCACGGCCGCAGTGCAGAGCCACATTTCGTCAACGTTGAGATTGACGGCGCGGAAGTTCATGCCTGGACACAGTGTGGAGACTGAAATAGTCTGGGTCAAGACTCGCGTGTGGGACTCCATTTAGAGGTTCCCACACCAGGGCCGGAAGTCAGAAAGGTCCAGTTCACATGTGACCTAGTGATCTTCGTGAGGAGGTCGTGTGTGACACTCGCCTTATCTTGGTAAACATGACTTGGTCATTAGGAAAAGCCACGCTACCCGCCGTCCACGTAATAGTACCGAGTCTCATTAAGACGGAAATGGCGGGCTCAGTTCAGAAGGACGCTGTAACCGCGGTTGAGAAGGAAGCGACTACTGTTGCCACCGACTGGAGACAGGTTTCCCCGTCTGAATCGTAGCGAGCAAGCGCTCCGTACAAAGCACAGGCGCCCTGTTTAGAGAGCAGTCGCTCCTTCAGGGCGAAGATGCCGCTCCCGTCTCATTTGAGAATTCCTGTGTCAGGTCATTTGCGCCCAGTAACCGATTTGTTGTCCCACTAATAGTCTATTAGCCAGTCAGACAGAAGCATTCCACTCCATCAGGACACCTGCATTACCATTATTTGTCCAGAAAAGGTGTGTGTTCTTGTTTGGATACCGCATACCGGTGAGACAAAACAATACGCCGAAAGGGCACAGCTAATTTTCAACTCCGATACGTTAATACAAAAGTGAATCAGATAACAATATATGTTTTGAATTATTCCAACATAGATAATGGAAAGCGTAACCAAGGTAAAACCTGGCTGCCTGCTGCCTGCTGTTGTTTGCAATGACGATAAAGATGAGTCACACAATGAACAGTTCCGTTCTAACTCCGCTCCAGAGTACGTTCAGATATCAGATATCTTATCAGATATCAGCGATGACGCACATCCGAAACCCGTCACCAGACGTGCCCAGTCATCCTGTCATCGTCTCTGACCGGCTGCAGAGGCGTCACGACACAGGCAGGGGGAGGCGTGCCCGCGGGGTGTGCCGGGAAGGGGCGTGTCGGGACGGGGGGGCGGACCAGGACGAGGGGCGTGGCCGTTCCGCTGCACTGGCTGTGCTCTGCTGTACTCTGCTGTACAGTGCTGGCCGTTACTGTTGTCTGTCATACAGCAATGCAGTGCCCGCCCATGTTGTATTGTACCGCTGGCTCCCTCCGGCGATGTCGCTGTTGAGCCGGGCCCCTGCTGCAATGTCAGGCCGCTGCAGTATGTCTCTGTATCAGAACTTGGCTGCAGCATTGCACCATGGCGCTGCTGCGGCGCGTCACCAAGTCGGACCCCTAGAACAGTGTCGAACCCTGCTGCAGTATCCAGCCCCTGCTGTATTGTCAATGTCAAGCCCCTATTGCAGCGTGTCATCACTATACCAACCCCTGCTGAGAGTCTTGTTAACAGTTTGCCAGTGCAGTTTGCCACCAATTGATCTCGCTGCCCACTGTACCCAGTGCTGCAGTCCCGTCAGTCGGCACTGCGGGCCGTTCAGGCTCCCAGACGGACATGTTTCCTCATTGATTGTCGCTCGGCTCGGTCGCTGACAGGCAGACCAGGCCGGCTGGGGGCGATCCGGCTGGTTGGGGGCGACCAGGCCGGCTGGTTGGGGGCGACCCGGCTGGTTGGGGGCGACCAGGCCGGCTGGTTGGGGGCGACCAGGCCGGCTGATTGGGGGCGACCCGGCTGGTTGGGGGCGACCAGGCCGGCTGGTTGGGGGCGACCAGGCCGGCTGGTTGGGGGCGACCAAGGAGGCTGGTTCGGGGGCGGACCAAGGCGGCCAGTTCGGGGCGACCCGTGGGAATCGGTGGGCTTAGCACCAGCCCATCACCGACGGTAGCAGGGACAGCGGTGTACTGAACGGGCTGACAGGAGACGCCCCGGTGTAAAGCGATGCACCAGGTTCTCCAACGTCCCACAAACGCTGTATTCAGACACAAATGGCTAATAACATGCAAAATATGATGCATTAGGAAGCACCAAAAGGCCTGACGAGCGCTGTTTAGCTCGGGATCACCTGTGACAGGTAAACATTCCTTCTGTGTCATCTGTTGCCTGGATAAGGCATAATTTATGTAGCGAGCAGCCTTCTTGCGTCAGACCACGGCACAGCGTATTTGTCTACAGCGTATTTACTACGGCGTATTTGTGATTTAGGCGGCCAGCTGCGCGGTCGGTCGTGACTCGTGAGTCGGTACAGCTGCTGGTGACGGACTGAACAGGCGCCGTCCGGTCGGTCGCCACCGAACACCACCAGCTCCAGTTGGCCACTGTCCGACCATCAGCTCCAGTTGGCCACTGTCCGACCATCACCACCAGCTCCAGTTGGCCACTGTCCGACCATCACCACCAGCTCCAGTTGGCCACTGTCCGACCATCAGCTCCAGTTGGTCACTGTCCGACCATCACTGGCATGCGGACAATCTTCCTGCTGCCAAATATGGCTTGCCGTGACAATTAAGCGCATTTCATGGTCAGTCTCATGTCGGGCTTTGGCCGGGGCCCGGCACGCCGTCTTAGGCCGGATTACACCGTTTATCACCCCACTTTTTGATAGTTTGAGGACAGACACAAGGATGTCGCGTAGTATTCTTCACGCGCACGAGTGGCTGTGCCCAAATTCGTGGGGTGGGGTACAGTAAAGGAGCAGCAGGCAGCTGCAGCAGGGCGGCGAATGTTCTTCGGAGTATGCCCTCATCACGCTCAAGTTAATCCTCTGGTAAGCCGACCATAGCGGCTGGTGCTGCAGAGGGCACCCCTAGTCATGTTGGTACTTCACCGGATGCGTTCAGCCCCTCTCAAGGATCACGGCAGACGGAATTATGCACTTTTTCGCGCCCTGTCCTCGGTTGTCAGCTTTTAGTTAATTGGTCAGTAAGAAACATATTAGGCGAAACGCTTCACGGTAGCCTCAAAACATCCACGAGACCAGGCAAGCGACCTCAGTCGGGGGCGGCGTGTGAGTGAAGTGAACTGTATCCCGAAGCTGGAGAAGTCGGTACCCTCAGCTGCCTCGACTTACCGTGCCAGAGGGCGGGGTCGCTGCTCCAAGTTCACACTCGTTTGAGTCATGAAGGTCCGCATGCTTCGCGTGAGCATCGGCCGCCAGCGGCCGTCACCTCAACCGTTCCCCTCAGTCGATTCACACCAGCTATGCGGCCACCTCGGCACTCTCTACGCACACCACCGTTCGCTCGCCTCCCTCGTCAACGTCGCTTGGCTCCCTGGCCACTCAGCTCACTGCTCGCTCGGCTCACACGCACTGGTGCCCGGACGCGGCGCGTTGCGCCCGGCCGGCTCACTCCGAGCTCCACTGCCGACTGCCGTGCCGCTGCCGCCGGCCAGCACCTCCGACGCCCTCTGCCGGAGACAGCCGGCACTAGACCTCAGCGCCCTCCAGCGGCGGGCGGCGGGCGGCGGACGGCGGGGCGGCCACGCGCCCGCTGCCCGCTGCTGGACTGCGCCAGGCACGCGCACGCATACCGGCAGACAGCCCAGGGCGCCCCCCGGAATGAGGAAAGAGTTGGCTGGCACCAGAATGCGAGACTCGGTTATCAATCGGGTCAGGCAGGGACAGGCCGCCGCGCGCAGGGCGCAGTGATAGATGCTCGACATACTGGTGTTTACGGTGGGTTTGAGGCAGTCAGGCGGACGCGTGCCTCCTCATCGTGGCTGGGTATCAGCGAAAAGGGCGAGAGTGCTTTTAAATGTGCTGTAAGGGATACTGTGCTGGTGAAAATTGGGAAATATATGGCCTCTTTGAGCAGCGTGACTGATGCACGCGAAAGTTTTTAGCTTCAGGCGCAGAGGCGGAGAAGGACTGACGATTAACGATGGAAACGAGCGTGCATAGATACATAAAGCATTTCGTGTGACATGGGAACGCGATATATCATACGAATTTCCACGGTCGGTATAACGGACCGAGAATAATTCTGCGTACTCATCGCGTAGACAGATGGTGCAATATAACAATGAAATAAAATATGCGACAGGGGTCAATTGGCATTGCAATGGCAGACCAGTGACGTCCAGCGAACAATATGGATCCGCCTTATCTAATGTCAACAGTCGAACCAAGATATGGGCAGTACAAAAATACACCGCTCCATATTCTTGCTGCGTACAATAAGTTGATTTACGAGGATTACCATGATATGCATCAGGACACTTATACGTATACAATGCGGATCTTTTTTCGCTTGCAACACCAAAACGTCATTCTCAGAACTTCGAGTGAACTTGACCCAAAGAGACAACAATGACATTCCTCGGAACATCACCATCTCATTGTAAACCTCACCGAATCTCTGACCACGTTTCATTCAGCCTCCGACCACATGTCTCGTTGCCCACACACGTCATCACCGATTTTCCGCGGCTGCGGCTCCCGCGCTACCGTTATCGATTATTGGGCCAGTGCGGGACGGTGTGCGGTGTGAGGGCCGCCCACCGTCTGCTGCGGCCTCCCTCGGGTCTCAGCTCTGTTTGACCGTATCGACACACCGCGGCGGCGGCCCCGACGGTGGCGACTCAAGTGAGCCACTGAACGGACAGTTAGCCGTCAGCCCAGCCGGTGTCGTCGATGCTAGCATTGTTCAGTTCTCCACAAAGGCTCCACAATCGTCAGTATCCAGCCGAGAGACGAGCGAGCGTTTGGTTCCCTTTAGAGAGGCGAGACACCGCTCAGTTCTCCGTCGACAGCCGAGTAAGTGCTCAGCTCCCTGCAGAGAGACAACAGACTGTTGAGCTCTGTCGAAGAGAAGCGAGATGGCGTCGGCGAGTGCAGCGGCGAGAGACGGTGCCGGCGAGGTGTGAGCACCGAGACGATCACCAGACGCCCACTGAGAGATCGACAATTAATAACGTCTCGGTGGCGGCTCCCACGGAGACGCACTCACACGCCGCTCGCTCGTCTCCAGAGCACGTCGTTGAACGGTGGTTTTCAATCAGTACTGCCCGTGGTGGCCACACCGGCGGCTCAGTGGCTGGAGGAGGCTGAAAGCAGGGCAATAGAACACTTGGAAGTGGCAGCAGCCGCCTCCAGCCGAGGCCGACTGGCTTTAAATACGGTCTGGCTTAGAATGTGGACTGACTTTGAATGCGGACTGGCTTTGAATGCGGACTGGCTTCGAATGCGGACTGGCTTTGAATGCGGGACTAGCTTTGAATGCGGACTGGCATTTAATGCAGACTGGCTTTGAATGCGGACCGACTTTGAATGCGGACTGGCTTTGAATGCGGCCTGGCTTTGCATGCGGACTGTCTTTGCATGCGGACTGGCTAAGAATGCGGGACTGGCTTTGAATGCAGACTGGCTTTGAATGCGGACTGGCTTTGAATGCGGACTGGCTTTGAATGCGGACTGGCTTTGAATGCGGACTGGCTTTGAATGCGGACTGGGCTTTGAACTGCGGACTGGCTTTGAAATGCGGACCTGGCTTTGAATGCGGACTGCTTTGAATGCGACTGGCTTTTGAATGCGGACTGGCCATAGACATGCGGACTGGCTTTGAATGCGGACTTGGCTTGTGAATGCGAGACTGGCTTTGAAAATGCGACTGGCTTTGAATGGGCGGACGGCTTTGTGGATGCGGACCTGGCTAAGAATCGCGGACTGGCTAAGAATGCGGCTGGCTTTGAATGCGGACTGGCTTTTGCATGCGGGACTAAGCTTTGGGTAATGCGACTGGCATTTATGGCAGACTGGCTTTTGAATGCAGACTGGCTTTTGCATGCGGGACTGGCCTTGCATGCGGGACTGGCTTTGGGCATGCGACTGGGCTTTGCATGCGGACTGGCTTGCATGCGGACTGCTTTGCATGCGGACTGGCTTTGAATGCGGACTGGCTTTGAATGCGGACTGGCTTGAATGCGGACTGGCTTTGGGAATACGGACTGGCTTTGAAATGCGGAGTGGGCTTCGAAGTGCGGACTGGCTTTGAATGCGGACTGAACTTTGAATGCCGGACTGAACTTTGAATGCGGACTGGCAATTTAATGCGGACTGACTTTGAATGCGGACTGGCATTTAATGCAGACTGGCCTTTTGAATGCGGACCGACTCAAATGCGGACGGCTTTGATGCGGACCTGGCCTTAAGAATGCGACTGGCTTTGGAATGCGGACTGGCTTTGAATGCGGTATGGCTTATTGAATGGGACTGCTTTGAATGCGGACTGGCTTTGAATGCGGACTGGCTTCGAATGCGGACTGGCTTTGAATGCGGGACTAGCTTTGAATGCGGACTGGCATTTAATGCAGACTGGCTTTGAATGCGGACCGACTTTGAATGCGGACTGGCTTTGCATGCGGACTGGCTTTGCATGCGGACTGGCTTTAAATGCGGACTGGCTTTGCATGCGGACTGGCTTTGGATGCGGACTGGCTTTAAATGCGGACTGGCTTTGAATGCGGGACTGGCTTTAAATGCGGACTGGCTTTGAATGCGGACTGGCTTTGAATGCGGACTGGCTTTGCATGCGGACTGGCTTTGGATGCGGACTGGCTTTGAATGCGGACTGGCTTTGGATACGGACTGGCTTTTAATGCAGACTGGCTTTAAATGCGGACTGGCTTTGAATGCGAACTGACTTTGAATGCGGACTGGCTTTGCATGCGGACTGGCTTTGAATGCGGACTGGCTTTGAATGCGGACTGGCTTTGGATGCGGACTGGCTTTGAATGCGGACTGGAGCTTTCAAATGCGGACTGGCTTTGATGCGGACTGGCTTTAAAATGCGGACTGGCTCGAATGCGGACTGGGCTTCGAATGCCGGACCTGGCTTTGGATGCGGGACTGGCTTTGATGCGGACTGGGCTTTGGGATGCGGACTGGCTTTGGAATGCGGACTGGCTTTGGAATGCGGAACTGGGCTTTTGAATGCGGACTGGCTTTGATGAGTCTGGCTTTAAAACCACTGCGGTGAAGCGCAACGCCGCGCTGCAGGGTTTGCTTTCGTACAGCAGGAGTACAGCATTGTACAGTTGTATCACAAACACAGGCAAAGAGCTGCACGTATCGCTGCCGAGGGAGGTTGTTTCCGTGAGAAGGAAGCACAGCACCGCTGAGTTTCGTCTCCAAACTGATCTCGGAGCGCTGCATCTGGCTCTCGGAGTCTCTCGGAGCGCTGCATCTGACGGTACAACAGCGACTCTGAACGCTGGCCGATTGGCGCGCTGTCTGGCGGCAGGACCACGCCCTGAGCGAGCTCCGATCACGCCTGACAGGTCACAGCAGGGAGATGGTATCGTGGCAGACAGCTGCCCGTCTGGTGGCCTTGTGTCTGCCACCCCCCCTCACCACTACATACACGTGTGTGCAGACCGGCAGGCAGGGGCGGCTGGTGGCCAGAAGTGGCAGCAGCTGGTGGGGCGACGAGAAGGGTTAATTAAACATCGGCGAGACAGATGCCGAGACCACCACAGGGGCAACTGCCGACACCGCTACCAGCACAGTTCCTTGCTAAACAATATATCGGGAGAGCTGACGAGATTACTATAGTGGGAAAAGCCGAGACCGGTACCGAGAGACCAACCGTGACGTGCGACTGGCGAGGTGGAGACCCCTTTTAACCTGTTGACAGTCGCAGCTAGCTGGGAAGACCTCGAGTTTACTTCTACAGTATTGACAGCATCCCATCAGTTGGTTGGATGCCTCTCACATACCGTTGCGACACTAATGACAACTAACACACCGTTCTGATGGCATGCGCCACTGACACTCTTGTTCACACTCTGATACTCTGAGACGTGGGAACTCTGAGACGTGGGACACTCTGAGACGTGGGACACTCTGAGACGTGGGAACCATCAGCAGCTGCGTTACGAATTACGATGGATATATGACTGAGATGCTGAAAACACTCAGGCGCATCGCGACAATCCGATACCGAAACGAGTCTTACTGCATCGAGACGCTCGCGTAGGAGCAAGAGACCGTGAATAATGCCGTCATTTATATAAATCGGCAGATATCTTGGAAAGCCTAGAGACAATAATTCAACGTATCTCTGCCCGAAGTTGCGCGCTCAGAATTCCTGCTAACCAAGAGTGGCAATATTGTCCGTTTTGTGCAAAGAGAATCAAACATCCGTATTTCTATATAGGTATTATTATCTTTGTTTGCATCTTTCCGCCCCAACAAACTTGCACCTTGCAGTAGACCACTGCTTTGCGTATTGGACTGCCGACCAGAGACACTAACCAAATGTTCAGCGTTCCACGACCTTGACGGTCGACAGCGCGGTGTGGCCCTCACGTTGCGCTAATTGCTGCATAATCCGTTCGACACCGGTACGGCTTACGGTCATGATTCGTGACGTGCTCATTACCAAAGCTCGTGAGAGACTCGTTAGGCGCTCGCAGGCTTACGCATGTCCACCGGTTTTTGCTCTCTCTCTCCGTGAAATATGCAGCGTAATATGTCGTTCCGGCTGGGGCGGAGATTTTGCAGACTTCCTATGGTATCTGATCAATGGCCATGTCAGTTGTTCAGGGTCACTGCAGAAGATTATGCTGACCGACAAATAATGCAATGTCGCTGTCAATGGTGATTTAATTTAGTTCACCACGCTAGCGCGCAGGAATGCTAAATATTTGGCGTCGGTTGCATTGATGGCAGGATCTGGGTCACTGGATCGTCTCAGGATGGACGTTCTTCAATGAAGCGAGGCGGCTGACCACAGCTTCTGTTTATGGCTTTTCCGGCCATCCAGCATTGGAGCGAGACAGTAATGTGATGCAAGTCCCAGACGTATAGCTGTGGAAGTTAAGGGACATCGTATTTTTCCGCTCATTAATCAACCATTTATAATTTCAGACACACAATACCTGAACTTCAGCTAGGGTATATGTAGTGGCATAATGATGTCAAACAGAACACAGACCTGGCGCGTCAACTCGACACGTCGAAGCCCACACGGATGTCAGCAGGAGAGAACCCCTCGCGCTGATCCCGGGAAGTGATTCTAACCATGATTGGGTGTCAGGCTGACGGTGGGAGGAGGAGGAGGGGGGGGGGCATTTGATGAGGTGGGGTCTGCTACTCCTGCTGTAGTATCGGCACCACCGCCTGCTGACCCCAGTGACCAGGTAGCTGGATGTTGGTCAGCACAGGTCGGACCGGATCGGTACGGGAGTCAACGTCAAGTCCTCTGAAACGCGTCGATGCCAGAATCGCAGCACAGTCGCAGGCAACATCGTAATACCGCTACCGCAGTTACAGTACTTCTTTAGGTGGGAAACAATAGCGGTTAGGTGAAGGAAAAAATACAATCCACGATTATGTAAGTTGAATTTCCCGACAGTTCTGCGGTCCCCTACAATCTTCGTCTAATTGAACATGATTTGTAAAACTAGAAAACAATATTCATCATGTTTTTAAACCATGCACGTAATGGTTACACGGTCTTGTGATAGAGATGCTTACATCTACACGGAATGTCTAGGCAAGTATGGTATTACACATACACTTGGCGATAATAAGCGTATACGTTATACCAACATTTCGGTGCCAGGTCGGTATGTAGCCAGTGCACTGATAGCAGCGTATTTCCCTGAATCCCACATCCGACAGAAGCTCAGCAGTGTCCCGGGGGCGTAAGTGAACCGACGAGCGTCTCTAGAGACAGAGCCAACGAGCGTCTCTAGAGACAGAGTGACACGCCGCAGAGCTATGTCAGCAGCGGAAGAGACCCGAGGGACCCCACACACCCCGGCTTCCGGGCTGGCTTGGCTGGCATGCGGCGCTCCCCGACGGCGGCAGCGCGCCACCAGCACAGTCCATCGCACCACAAAGCGGTATCCGCCATGTCGTTAGTGTCGATTTTCGTTAGTGCGAGAGGCTGCTTGTGTGTCCGTGGGTCGGGCTGGGGGCGTCAAGTCGGCCTGGCGGTTTGCCAGTCCCGTGGGGCGGGGCGGGGGATGAGGGAGGGGGAGAGACACCCAAGGCTGACCCGGCAGTGGCAGTGGCGTCCTCCCACCCCATACAATGAACCAGGGAGTGGGACAGGGTGAGAGGGGGGGGGGGGCAGATGTATCACAGACGGACGCCAGCTGCAGTAGCAGGGTCCGAAATCTACGGCACCACAAGAAAAGGCAGGTGTGACGCTGGACCCGCATTGTAGTCGTACTTCGCTGGGAACCAGCTGCGGATTTTTAACACGTAAGCCGCCGCCTCCACTAATTTGTGCATTCTTTCGAATGGGAGACATCTTTCGGAAGTTACACCGCGACGCAAAAAGCTTGTTATATTGTCAGGGTACGATAGAGAGCAAACAATAGCTGATTTCCCAACACCTGCCCATGCTTCGGGCCGGCACGGGAAATAACACNCAAAATTTGCGCTGCTATGCGGAGCAAATCAATCGGTGTTCTTTTCCGATACAAAATGGACAAGTGTCTTATAAGAGACTGTACACACTACACACAAGTGTCCGCACGGGAGGACATTGTAGCCATGGCCCCACATTTGGCCTTAAATGGGGGGGGGGGAGATGGAACATGTCGTTTGCCCCAAATATATATTGACCCTGCATCCTGGTTCCAAAAACAAAATTCGTCCTCCAGCCCGCATCTAACCTCAATTTTTGGCGCCGCTTCGCGGCGCAATAATAGTTATGAGTCCTTACTTTTGTAAATACCATTTGTGGTTAAAAGTTTAAGTGCAGCTTTTGTGGCAAATTTTCTTCGAGCCCCCCTCTTCGCAAAATGCTGCCTATTTGGTTAGTTCAAGAACATTTTTGATCTCCGCACGAGACACAAAGTAATATGATACACTGCTATCGCATGCATAAGATTTACTCCTCGTTTAAAAACGGCTAACAATCCCCTGGTCACAAACTTTGACTTCCCCCTTGGTCAATTATCATCAGCTGTCCTGGGGACAATCCTGACAGGTGTACAAATTATATATTTTAGCACCGTCCGCGGCGCTTTAAATGATATAATTGGCACGACTGATATTGCAAATACCTAACACGCGCTCGCTGGGGTCTCCAGCCGAGCGCGCCCCGCTGGGGGGGGAGATTGGCTGCCCCTCGTTATCTTCCGAACAATAACCGCAGCGAGACGTGCAAGGTGGCAATCAAAACTGTCAATGGAGTCACATTCAATTTGAAAATAAATTTTCGGAATAAGGTCACATGTCAGGTCCGTGTCAGGTTCAAATGTCAACATTGAGATAGGTATTTTTAGCTTTTGGGACATCTTTTTCCATTCAAAGCCTTAGATTGAGATTATATTGTCGCACTACAGTGCTCTCAATGGTATCAATGCATCTTCTGCTAGCAAAAATGAAATTAAAAGCAAATGTCAAGGTTAAGATCAGGTCATAAAGGTCACTGCTGCCGAGGTCTACGGAAGTCGTGCAACACATATTATGTGGGTTATTTTACACGTATAATTTCGGTAGTAGGAGCATTTTTACACCTTGAATACCACTAAAAGGTCAGGTATTATAAGATCAAATTTTGAAAGATTGAATAATACAAGTAAGTATGCATGTTTTTAAAGCCAATTTTTGTCTCAGAAATGTGGACGGTTGCATTCATTGTCTATATTATTGTCAATAAAAGTCAAAAGGGTAATGAAAATCGTCATAAGCTACCTACTTATACTATGGAGCCATACGATTAGTCATATTAAATATTGCTTTTGAAATTTGTTTTGGTATCTTCCATACAAGTTTCTCATCACATCAATTCCGTTTTTTGGAATATCGTCAGCAATTTTGGGTTGTGAGATTTTTTGAAGGGTAAAAAGACTGAAAATGTGTTAATTTCCGAGAGAGCCATGTATAGCGTTTGCTATTTCCTTCTTGTGTGTTTTTGTTTTGCTATTTGGCCTTCTGAGTTCCATTTGCTAAGATTGTATAGTTTTTTCACCAAAATGGCGCTAACATGACGTCATTTGAACTTCAAATTATCTCCAAAAACACACAAACTTCAAATTCTCAAAGTGTAGGTTTCGCATCAAAAATACAATTTTCTCTGTCAATGGTTATGTATAATTCCACACGGGGCGGGAAAATGATTTTTTTGTGGACCGAGCACCAAGCTGAATATTCCGCCCGAGACCAAAGGTGAAGGGTGGAAAATTCAAAGCTCGGACCGAGGTCCCAAATAAATATTCCGGCCCAAGTGTGATATGAAATTTACCATATGCCGCTGAGCAGGATTTTTTGCTCTCTATGCTATTTCCACGAGATTTGGAAAACATTTTGGCCCGGGGCAAAAATGTTTATTTATTGGGATTTAAGGGAAGGCCGACACCTTTGAGTCAATTTGCGCCGAGGGACAAAAATGTTTCCCTGGATAAAATAACATTGAGCTATAATGTTATACCACCCTCACGTGCTGATTGTTAAAGGGATGTCTCGGCATATGTGTAAAAATCTATAGATTTTCAAGCAATTCAACTCTTTCTGTTGTGCCAGCCGTCTGTATTTCCTTTCCCTTTGTGTAATTTTTTGCTAATTTCACCCAAAAGCTATAAAAAGAAAGCAAAAGCAACCCATCATAGCAAAAAATATAGATTGCATGTCTATTTTTTGAAAATTTCGCTAAAAATGCCAAATGGCACTTGCTAAAATTGAATCGCCGATCCCGTCCCCGTCCCCCCCCCCCAATATAAAATACGTGGCGGAGCCCCTGTGTCTCCCTAAGTGCCAGCCTCTTCCTTAACTTGGTTGAGATTCCAAAACATGTGCGCTATAGCATCCGCATCAATAATAATATAATGATAGAACAGTGATAATACAAAATGAAAATATTTCCAAACAATTGACATACCTGTAAATTACTTAAAAAATTAAAAAATATATTCAAGATACATAACTTTATATATACCAGCTCAGTTGTTCGCGAAATCAATAAACGCATCCTAAGAACTGAGCTTACACTAGGTGACAGTAAGTTGACGTCTATTTGGGAATAGAGGGAAGGTGCGCTAGCTGAAAGTCCGAATAATTCTATAGTGGCGCTTTGGATGGTATCGGAGGTGATGGCGACAAATCAGAAAAATCGTCCGTGCCTTCCAAAATAACACTTTTTTTGAACATTTGTTTGCTGTTTAACTATCATTTTAGGCTCATGCGCCATATAAAATCACCGGTTCCCTAAGATCTGGCGGAAAAACGGGTCTTACGACACAGTCTAATACCCATGCCATTGCCAATTCTGCTAGTTACTGCCATTTGGGGCATTCCATGACAGATCGACCAAGCCATAACACCCTACATCTCAGATTTCTATTAAACTGCGTTTAGAGGGTTATCTGGGCCGCAGATTTACGTTGTGAAATTTTCAGCACCATTCGTCTAACGGTTTTCGAGTTATAGCCTCAGGCATTATTCGATTTTGCTCAAACCTTCCATTTTCAGCTGGCGATATCTCCCATATAAATTATAGGAGTATTTAAAACAATATCTCATAATAATAATCATAAGCCATAGAAATATGTTATATAATATTTTTGAAAATTCCAAAATTTTGAAATTTTGAAGCGCGATTTTAGGTAAAATACGTTTTTTATAATGTGGCCACTAAAAATTATGTTTTTTCTTACCAGTATTGACTTCAATATACAAGCCTTTGATAGTACAAATATTGGAGATATACTTTTTCTCTAAATATTTTATATATATATATATATTTTTGAATTTTGAAAAATATTGGTCACCGGTACGTATTTTATAATAACTTTGCTCGTTATAGTGCTAGAGAGCGTAACTAAAAAATAGCACTATATTTGCCTCGTCGAGCTGTATTAAATGATGCATGACATGACCCCTGGCAGGTTGCTCATTGTCCTCAAGGTCATCAAAACATGTTTTTACTTAAAATCACGTTTTTACATTTCAAAATTTTGGAATTTTCAAAAAATATTGTCTTACATCAATCTTTAAGTAATGATAATTGTTATGACATAAAGGTTTATATGACTCATATTATTTAGATGGGAGATTTCGCACACTGAAAAATCGAGGTTTGCGGAACATCGAAACGATGCCTAAGGCTTTAACTCGAAAACCATTCAACAGACGTGGCAGCAAATTTAACAACATAAATCTGCGGCCCAGATAACCTCCGAAATATATTTTTATCGAACGATGAAAAATAGAGCGTTATCTTTGGTTGATCTGACATTGGCTGGTGCCGGGCGTCCTCAAGTCACGTGACCTTGAAGTCCAGGAGCGATCGGCAGGGGTCATGTTATGTATCATCAAATGCAACTCGACAAGGCAAATATAATGCTGTTCAGTTAAGCTCTCTAACACACTTACGTGCAAAGTTATTATCAAATACGTGCTTGTGACCATATAATTTTTTCAAAATTTTCAAAAATATAAATAAAATATTTAGAGGAAAAAGTGTATCACCAAATATTTTTATATCGAAGGCCCATATATTTGAAGTCAATGTTGGCAAGAAAAAATCCTAAATTTTTATGGCCACATTATAAAAAAACATGATTTTTTTAATCATACACGTTAATCTATGGTTTATGATGATTCTTATGATATTTAGGTTCATCTGACTCCCATAATTTAGATGGAAGATATTGCCCGCTGAAAATTAAAGGTTTGGACAAAATCGAATAATGCCTGAGGCTATAACTCAAAAACTGTTTGACGTACGAGGCTGAAAATGTCATAGCTTAAATTTACGGCTCCGATAACCCCTAAGATACAGTTTTACTGAAATCTGAAATATAGGGTGTTATTTCGATATTTTTTTGGTCGATCTGTCATGGAATGCCCCATTTGTTGATCCATTGCCAAGTCCTTATTGTGTCGTAAAATTAGCTGCGTTACAGTGAGCCCATCTACACTCAGAAACACTTTTTAGAACTTGAGATAAATTATCTTCCATGAGAAGTCTGAGAAGTCCATGAGAAGTCTGCACGGTCTCCATTTGGAGACCTTTTTAAGTGGATGGTCTTGCCTGGAGAAGTATACATTATATCGATGTTGGTATTTGGTCTACGAGACCTATCAGGCGTCTACACATTCTCAAAGTTTTCCCACATTCCTGCAAAAAAAAATTTTACCCGACCGAGATTGAACCGCCGCCCTTTTTTGCTGTCAGCTGTTTGAGAACCTGAGAATCTCTACATGGTCGTACTGTTGAGGACTTGATAATCTCTACCATGGTCTTTACAAGTGACCGGTCTCCGCTAGAATGGCGTTTTGTCATCACATCCCGCGCGCGTCATTTTGTTTTTATGTTATTTATGCAGCCGTTTGGTTTCCGTTTAATTCAATGCCTTCACGATATTGGATTCATCGGTGCCGTGCCACGCCGCTCTAAGAATCTACTTCGTCATCTATCTTTACTTACATTCACTCGTCTTTGTTATCACTCTTTGTTCCGTCTTACTCCATTCGATTTGCTCCATTATTCATGATATATACATTTTGTATGTTTTTTTGAAAATGTTCTCTTAACCTGGGTCTGAATGGCTGTTGGCCACTTGGGCAAGGGACGGCCATCGAGCCGCACATTTGGTAGATTGGAGGACTTCGGCATGACGTGGCTCTCCTCGCCAGCATTCGTCCTGCGAGTGAGGGCTTGTTTATGAGGCAGCTGCCCGGTCAACTACTCTTTTTACCTCCTTTACCCCTTCTCTTTCTATGGCTGCGCAATGTTTCGTCCGAAAACCGAAGTGGTCACTCCCTAAACCAAATGTAAAGAAGTTCTTTGAGAATGTTACGTAACACTGATACATTATCAGAGAAGATTAAAGTGTCATCATAATGAGGAACCTGATACCATTTATGTGAACTAAATTATATCGGTGGAGAATGCTCGCGATCTACATGGTCTCAAAATAAGTTAATTGAGAATTTGTTACGCAACACTGTTATTACATTTCCTCAGCGAAGATTAAGTGGTTCTTCATAATTGAAAAACTTGAGACACATTTATGTGAACTAAGCACAAGGGTAGCTATGCGCTGCGACCTCCATTGGACGAGTTGTCTAATGAACCGGCGGCCATATTGGTACTCACACAAGAGCAGTCGGCGGCCTGTGTTAAAGGATAGGCGGGCGGGCACCGCAGCTGACATTTTACAATTATTGAGAGAACTACTGGTGGTAGCGCAAAATGGCTACCCACCACAATGTTCCAAATTGAATTAATGAACAATTTATGTGAAAATATTCTTTTCCGTGCCAAAAAAAGAAAGAAGAAAGTCCTAGAAATCATTCTGCATTCAATTTGGAAAAATTGTGGTGGTGAGTCATAATTGCTTTACGACTAGTAGTGTCGCTCAATGATATTGTAAAAATGTCAGCCTGGGTGCCCGCCCGCCTATCCTTTAACGCCGCGCGGCGTAGGGGGCTCTCGCCGACGCGCGGCGTAGGGGGGGTAAATATTAACCCCCCCTCTTATCTTCCGAAGCATAACGCGCAGGGAGACGCGCCAGGCAAAAAAGCGATCGAAATCTCTCAATGAAACGAATCGAATGCATACCCGAAATTTTTCAAGTTAGGTCAAATGTCAGGTCATGGTCAGGTCATATGAAAAAATCAAGTTAATTGAGTTAATGGTTCATACTTTCAATTCGAAACCTTTGATTAAGACTATCAATGCACATAAAGCTCTCAAAGGTGAAATACATCTCCTGCATTAAGTAAAATTGAATTTGTATGCAAAGGTCAAGGTCAAGAGACAAGATCAGGTCACAAAAGGTCAGTTACCAAGAGGTCAACAAAAAGCTTGTGACACATGTTTTAGGGGTTATTTTGCACGTAAAAATCGATTTCAGCAACCATTTTTACAGCTTGACCCCATAAAAGGTCAAGATCAGGTCATCTAAGGTCAAAACTAGAAACTGACTAATATTAATAAACAATGCATGTTTCTAGGTTAGTTTGTCTCATAAACACACAAATGTCATTATATATCTGTATGCAAGGTCAAAAAATAAATAAAAAACGTTATTTTGAAAAATGAGTCATTACACTTACTTAGCTTGGAGAGCAATCAGTCACTGAAAAATGAAGGCTATTACTTTGAAAGTTTTTGTCTGGAAATATTCATTACCACCTTGGTTCTCATATATATATTCCCGGTTTTTAGATGCCTTTTTGAAATTTTCCAATTTTTTGTGGAAATATCTGAACAAAATGCATTTTCTTTTTTTTTTGGGGGGCTAAAAAACACAATTTTGGAAATCCGAAAATTGGCCATCTGTAGAGAATTCAATTTTCCTTTCTTGTTTTATACAGTTTTGCGTTTTGCGATTTGCTTTAAAGCTATGTTTTATACGATCATCAAACATTTATCGTTATTGCCAACCAAAAATGGCATGACAATGAGACGTCCCATCAAAAACGTCATTATTTGCGCCCAACTAGTCTCAAACTTTTATTGGATGATTTTTTTAAGGAAAGACGTCAAATTGATGCTGAATAAGGGTACTGAAATTTTTGACGTCGTTATCTCTCACCGTTTTCCAAAATGTTATTACGGAAAATACGGGAGGGGGGTAATATTTACCCCCCTAACGCCGCGCGGTGTTAACACAGGGCCGCCGGACTGCTCTTGTGATCTACCTAATTATGGCCGCCGTCATTAGACAAGTATTCCGGCCAATGCGCCTTCCATCTTAATAGAGTTCAGTGGAACAAAGTTATCTCGGTTGGAGAATGGCTCGCGATCTACATGGTCTCAAAATATGTTAATTGAGAATGTTACGCCAGCACTGATAACATTCTCAGCGAAGATAAAATGTCTTCTTAATGAGAACCTGAGACCTTTTCATGTTGTGAAAGCGTCTCCAAAAGTGTGGCTCTCTGCTGAGACAGGATTAGCGCTGTACGGCCTCCATAGAACTCTACAGAGTCTCGAGCGTCTCTCAGTGTAGATATAGCTTGTATTGCTGGAGGGACTGGTGGAGTGAGCGCCGTGTCAAGGACGGGCCAAGTAGATCGGATGTTTAAAGGGACACTGTCTGTTCAAAGTAAAATTTGAACTGTTAAATAACAATCGGATTTGATAAGCACCATGAAGTCGTTTTTTAATTCGCGTCCAGTCGCCCAATATCATCGTTCAAAATTTAGTTTTCTTCCAGCCAATGAGCTTCACGAGTCCGCCACCACTACGTAAAAAAACAATTAATTGCAGCGTTGTGCAACGATGGGAAATAATGATATTTTTGCTCAAGCATTCCGTCAAAATTTGTAATGTCAGAAACAATTTCATGTCTTATTATGCCTGACTTCAACCCACTTATAGGCATATAAAGTAAAGGATTTGACCGAAGGGAAAGGTTTTGACCGAAGGATTTTTCGCTCTAACCATTGATGAAGTTTTCTCCAACGATTTTTTTGCATGATTGTTTACATAGTTTTATGGTACTCCCTGTACAGTGTTGTTTGCAAATACGGAAATGTCTGAACTGCGCTGAATTTGGCGCTCAATCGCTGCCATATTATCTAGTGGTGTGTGGAAATCGCAAACCGTTTTTATATTATCATGAAAAATCAAATAAATTATGTTTTTGTATTAAAAAAATGTATTTGCGCTGCTTTGGTGAGCATAAGGGGACGATTACAAATAATATTTAGTCCCTTAGACTTGTTTTAGCATGTTTTTGCGATATCATCAGGGAGAGACAGTCTCCTTTTAAAGAATGACGATTGAGTGAATGACAGGCCCCATGCTCGGGCAGACCCAATCATGTATCCGGCTGGATATAAGGCTGCCTAACATAAAGTACCTACCGTTCCGTTTAGGAAGCCTGCTCATCTAACTTCTCAACATGATGCAAACACACCTATCCGTTTCTCAAAGGACTTTTATGTAATAAATAAATTTTGCAAGATCTTGTGCTACGCTAAAACCGTATATAGTAAACGCATACACCGTGACGGTAATTTACGTGATTTATGCAACGATGCTAGAGCAGAGTATTGTGGAATAGGGGTGCATCAAGATGACAGATAAACTGTGGATCAATGACATGAACACCATTGTCGACGGCTGATTTTGACACCAATAATGCGGGGCGACAGAATGTAATACACGTCATGATCACGTTGAGCCATGAGGCCTATTGGCAGAGTATCTGCAGGTGGTGTCTGATGTGGCTGTGGTTGAGGTGATGTGATCTGATGTGGCTGAGGCTGGGGTGATGTGGCTGTGGTTGAGGTAACGTGGTCTGATGTGGCTGAGGTTGAGTTGATGCGGTCTGATGTGGCTGCGGTTTAGGTGATGCTGTCTGATGTGGCTCAGGTTGGGGTGATGTGGTCTGATGTGGCTGTGGTTGAGGTGATGTGGTCTGATGTGGCTCGAGGCTGGGTCTGATGTGACTGTGGTTGAGGTGATGTGGTCTGATGTGGTTGAGGTGATGTGGTCCTATGTGGCTGTGGTTTAGATGATGTGGTCTGATGTGACTGTGGTTTAGGCGATGTGGTCTGATGTGACTGAGGTTATGTGGCTGAGGCTACGCCCATAGATATTGATATGCGTCACGTGGGAGGGGTGTGCGGGCGTGTGTCCGCTCGGTTAGGTAGAAAAATGTAAAAACAAACAAACAAATATTTTATCTTTTTTGTCTGCTTATAGGAACGGTCAGGAGAGGTGCCGCGATATAGGTGCTCTAAGCACCTTTGCGCCAATCCACAGTAACCTGCAGTGAGAGAGGTACAATTTATTTCAGCATACGTCACACATATATGCAGATATGTTCAATTGGCGTAAAAGCGCTTGGGGCGCTTTATAACACGACGCCGCTCGAATATCATCACACTGGTCAGTCACTTTTTTATTCTTCTAAAAACCTAGCTACACTAACATAATACACAACACCTACACTACATCACTATTGACTATATTATAGCTAAGAAATTACATTGCAAACATTACAAACTTGTATTTGTCGAGTGGTCTGCACAGGTTATCAACCCCAGCCTAGCCGAAGCGCCTGTCCCGAATCACGCCCCGGGCCCACAGAGTACCAGACAGACATGTGCTCTGATTCCAAAAATGGATCCCGGGATCCGATCCCATGGATCTGGATCTGGAATCCTATGGGATCATAGATCAACCCTCTCAGTTTTGTCGAGAGATCCTATGGGATCATAGATCCACACACTAATTTTTGTGCGTGGATCCATGTCGGATCAAATATCAGCATGTATTTAAGCCGAGAGATCCACTGGATCACAGATCCAGATCTACATAAAACCCGCAAGATCCGGGCAGATCCAGTTTGTATTAATCAATGGCAGCTGCCAGCTAACCAAGCAAAACATTCAAATTAATATCAAAGGAAAGTTGAGGCGTGACATTATTAGTTGTACAGTGCATTATCCCTTGGTTTGGTTAGGTTTAAGTTATTGGCTAGATAAGTCATGTCTATTTCAGTGCCCACATCCAGGTTCTGTGGGTCAGGTCAAGGTCCAAGGAGGAATTGTCTCGTTCTTGGCTAGGAGTTTTTCAAATTTGACCTTTTATGTCCAATTGCTTTTAACATGTGTTTCAGCAGACACAACTTCCCTTTGGTAGTCTAAATTGAAATAATTGTCTTTGACGCAATTAATAAGAAACGCAACAAGCATCTTTAAAATAAATATGAGGAAAAATCATACCACAGAAGTTCAGACATTCATGATAAAAACTGTCAACACGAGGCTCCAAATTCTAATGCAATTTTGTGAGCTTTAATCTTAAATTGTAACCAAATACACAATTCATGGTAACAGGCACTAGGCAGCATCCAAAGTTTAAATCAACCAAAATGTAACACCTCGGCTCAAATAAAATATTCGTAAAAATGAAACCAGTTAACATCGAAGACTTCTAAGTCGCGATCGCGGCACTTTCGATTTCTGTCTGTACTCAAATGACGGGCCATGGACCATGGTTATATTTAGTTCAGTGGCCATGGACACGCGTATTTTGAATGCTACATAGAGCTCAAGCACTTTTAGTGGAAAATTCACCAATTCTAGCGAGATGACAATCCTTGCGATATTTATGGAAAATATCCCTGTTTTCCGCCTTTGGTGGTTTTGGGCAGCGGCGTTTCTACACGCACACTTGCAGGGGGGGGGCGATGATGAATCAGAGGCGTCTTCAAGCATTGATTTGAGTTGCCGTAAATGTCGCACAAACACCACCTCCCTGCGCCACTTCGTTTTCGAGATATTTACGAAAAACATATGGAGGGCATCACCCCCTCCCATCAATGCTTGAAGACGCCTCTGCCTCATCATCGCCCCCCCCCCTGCAGTGTGGGTGTTAAGACGCCGCTGCCCAAAACCACCTGAGGCGGAAAACAGATATATTTTTCAAAAATATCGCGTGGATTGTCATCTCGCTAGAATTTGGTTAATTTTCCGCTAAAAGTGCTTGAGCGCTATGTAGCATTCAAAATACGCGTAGCACGCTTTGGATTTGGAAGCTCCAAAAAGAGGCCGTTCTGGCTTCCGAAAGACGAAAGCGTCAGTCTATAAAAACACCGCGCGCAGCGGAAGAGCAGAAGTCCCACGCGATAGCCGTGAATGCGAAATGTGAATGAGTCTTCGGGTTCTAGAGTTATAAGACCTTGGGTGACCCAAGTTGGGTCTAGATCGAAATATTAACACTTTGATGGTACCTGGGAGCAATTGGGTTGGTAAAGTTAACTCTCTTTCTGTGCGTGGTTTTAAATCCCACGGCGGGTCTCTTGAAAATGCACAATTTTCCTCTATTCATCTATTACCTGGCTTACGTGATAAAACAGACTAAAATGTTCTTCACTGTTTTCTTCATGCAAATATTACCAGTGAAGCAACCCGGCGCAACACGGCACCGCAACATTGCATCGCATGACCACACATTTTTTTTTTTTTTTTTTTTTTGCTGGTATTCAACAAGTAACGTATTTGTGATAAAGTGTGTATTTTAACCCATTAACGCCCACACCAGTTTATACCAAACATAAATGTATAATTTTGTGTAATCATCACTGTCATTGACAAACTAAGGTATTCTGAAAGTGTAGTTGTCTTTATTCTTTTATATGAGACTTGAAATATCAACAAGGGACAAAAAACAACCCGCTGGCACGTTCAGAGGAAACCGCGGTTTGCCCGGGCCGCCCGCCGCGGTTAGTGTATATCTGCCCGCTGTGGTAGGCTCCGTTGGCTATCATCGATGCTCTCACCGACGTGGAACTTCACTGGTACCGGACATTCAGTGACCATGGCAACGTAAGTGAGGTCGTCGTCGATGTCGTCCTCGTCGCTAAGGTCGTTTTGTGGTGGGTTGTTTACCATATCCATTATCCACATACGTCGCTACCCGCACGGCCGGCCGCGCACACGCACGTCTAGCGCCCAGCGGGTCATTTTTGACCCCTCTAAGTTTGGTGATTGTACAGGGGAAGCGGCTTCGGTCAAATCAAAATGCTGGGGTGTATATACTCCTGGCATGATTTAACTAGATGTGCATAAGCCTACATCATTACCGAGATCTCAGCAACGTGGTGCAATCAACTATATGCTATCTCGATCATATACAAGATAAGTTGCAAAACACCGCTAATTTAACTTCTGCCAGTTAGGTCTCCTGACATTCCGATAATTTATCCCTGACTTCGGCAGACTCACAAGACCATGTACGGCACAACAATACTTCGCGGTCACTATCAGTTACAACACGATGTGTTCAGCCGCTGTCAAAATCAGAGGTCAAAAACGACTCGGTGGGCGGAAATCGGTTAAAATGATTGTATTGTTATCAAGCAATGACATACGGAGACATACAAACAGCAAATATATGTACTATGCATACAATATGTAGATTGTGCTTACCATCCAGAGATTCCAACTCCAGCGTGACCTCATGGCGAGCAGCCGTGATGCCATGGTGGTCTGCGAGGTGGTTCCTCAGATCAGCGACACGCTTGCACACCGTTGTACAGGCCGGCGCCACCGATCCATCAGACGACCTGTCTGTCTCTTGGCACACCTGTAATACGTGTTCAGTCATCTAAGAAGGTAACACTTTGTTATTTATAAACTCTGGCAGCACAAAACATATTTTACAGTTAGGGTCGGATGGAGCTCTGTCAAATTTCCTGCGCCTTTGGCTTTAGCTTTACGCAACACAATCACGTATTCTCTCTCTCTCCCATTCATAAGACCAAGGCGATTGTTCGCAGGTTCATTTCTCAGCCAAGCCTAAAGCAGCGGCTATAAACAGTACACCAAAAACTTGATTCTAGATCGATATTGAAATAAGCCATTGATATCCGATATTGGACTGGATATATTAGCTATCCAAGAGATAAACGGTATATTTCATATTTTTGAATACTAGGAGTTCATTATCTTGTATCAAAACATACAATGTTCAATAGGTATTCAACAACACAATACTTCTGAATTCTGATATTGCTGATGCTAGAACATTTCAAATTGAATGTCTGAAAATTAAATACTAAATACAAAGATGATAATAGTATCTGAATGACCACTAATATCCTCACGAGTATACTATCTGCTACTACATACTGTTCGCCCCAGTAACTAACCCAAAAGTCGCCACACACCCTATCAAAACTAATTCATGAGGTGAAAGTATCTCAACATGCAACACAATGTGTGTGACAACACAGTTTCAAGACTTCGCATGAACAATGCAAAATGAAAAATGATGGAAATCAATAACTTACGAGCTTAGGGTGCTCCTTCACTGCATCATGAGCCTGTGCCTTGTGGTTGTGAAGAGATTGGGAGTTGGTACCCACATAGCTGCAGCGATCACATGAGAAGCGCTGAAACAAAACAATTAACTCTGTTCAACATGAGATGCCAACTAACCAACTTGAAGCAACTAACGACTAAGAGATGGACAAGCAGGCAATACTTAATGAAAAACAATAGTGAGGCAATTTCATAATTCAAATGTAACTAATGCAAAACTTGGCAATTACTTTCTCGCCCGCTGTGAGACTATGCTATTTTGTCATTAGCACAAGTACAAATGTTGGAATACCACTGTCATCAGTGATGCATCATAAAATTAACCTAGTTAGGAACGGTTCTGGTCCTCCACTGCCAATTATGAGGAAAAAAACCTTAACAACTTACACTATCACCAAGCATGGGCAGCCTTTCATGTGCTCCCTCAAGTAAAAGTAGTTATCAGAAGATAGGCACCATGATGTCACAGATACGACACTTCCTGGCCTGGGGGAAAATAACCATCAGGTAAATTAAAGGCTCACAAAATAAACCCACCCACCAAAGACGTATACAAAAATATAAAGCATTCTGCCTGGCTTCATTGGGAAACTTACTGAAACATATACAGCTTATCACACGTGCTCATGGATGGCACACCACATCCTTAACTTGTTTAAGTCTTTATGTAGGTCAGCCACATCGCTCAGCTATCTAATTATCTTGCACAATTTTTATCATAAAATATCAACAATTTGATTACAAAGCCAGGAGCGAGACAACCAGTACGAAGCCAAGCAAGAGCGATAGCAGTCGATGAGCAGAGCCGACGAGCGAGAGCGAACGAGAAAGGTTCAGAAGAAGCAGATGATGCAACAAAAGAGGAAGACGAGAAGCAGAGAACAGAGACGCGAAACAGACCGAGCCGAAGAGCAGAGAGCGATGAGCGAGAGGCGAGAGCGAGAGAGAGAGAGAGCATGAGAGAGAGAGAGAGACGAGAGAGAGAGGAGAGAAGAAAACGAAGAGAGAGGAGGAGAGAGAGAGACGGCACACGCACACGCACACGCACACGCACACACACACACACACGCACACTCCCATAGATACACACCATCTATATATATACAAAAGCGATGAAAACACGTAGTAAGCACATTACACAGAACTGTCAAGGTTGAACATCTACACAACACAATTATATAAACGCCACATTTTCTTGGCTCCAGTTAACAAACATCATATAATACAATAATGATGTAAAAACTAGAAAGTTATTCTGTCTTTTAAGCCGAACCAGAAGCTCAACGAAAAAAAAACAATCAATGACATTAATTACATACCTTGGGATGTTTGGATGCCATATGACTTCGGAGTGCCCGAACACCAACACCAACGTATTTACAAG